>JARFJB010002523.1:0-147230 GCA_036346205.1 Vesta saturnalis
GGATTTGATCATCAGGGTTATAATTACGTCGGGCAGCATGCGTACGACGCAAAATGTCATTGTAGTGCTGTAGATCCTCTTTTGTATCCCGTAGGAACTTTTTAAAAAGTAGTTCATATAATCCCGGTGTTCCCTAATAATCTAGGGATGATCCATCGGGAAGAGCGATTCGCAAATTTTCTCCAACAAAATCTAGTTCAGCATCGCCTATAAAAATTTCTCTTCTTCAGGAATAAAATGCCCACCGTACGTTAAGTCATATTCATCTTCGGTATCTCTAAAAATACCTTCGACGTAGTATTTCGCTAATCCTTGGTATTGATTAAGATACTCTTCAAAGGCGTGTTGAGATCCAGCAGCTAGTAGTTCCGATTTCAATTGTTGTAAAGTAGGAATTTCCACCTCGTCGTCATGTGTGACATCAGCAATTACAGATTCTTGTAGAGGTGTTGGAATGGTGTCAGGAACAATAGTACGCGGCTCCTTACGTATTCTAGAGGATTTCGGTGTATAATGTAAAAATACTTCATTTTCATGTGCAATGGACTCCTTTTTTCCGACTTCTGGCGTAAGGGGTTCAGCTTTGATGAGAGAACCATCATTTTAGTAATTAATTGTTTTAATGGTTGTGTAATAGGTTTAAAGTGTACCTCCATTGCACGTTCTGTAAGTGCAGTATCTTCTTTCAAACTAGCATATTTCTGTTGCACACTCTTGCGAGCACGCAAAATGTCTTGTACTAAGCGCTCCTTTATTACGACTGTACGTTGACAGTCCTAGTAGATTATTTATATTGCAATGAAACAGTCAAATCTCTTACGGTAACGACCGTTATTAACATTGCTTTCTTTATCAATCACAAGAAATCCGAATTTATCACGCCAGCAACAGCAACACAGTCTTTAAATTATCAAATGACATATCAACATTAACGTGATCATCATCACATGCTTGAGATTAGTGTGATCTTGTTGAAAAGAACAAGTAAATTCGCATTATCACGTATAAGCTGTTTTGGAATTGAAGAATACGTTTGACACAGATAGAAACAATCATTATTTCGATGTCTGCCAAAACAAAAATGATCTCTAATTTCATTTTGTTTATGACATGCTACATCATCAAAAATCATTATTGAATTTTTACGGGACTCACTAGGAGGTATAACATCACTATTATCACTGTATTCGAAATACCTAATTTCTTTATGGGTGCCAGTAACTCCAGGTACTGGTATTTAGGTTGTATAGAATTTGCAATATATATAGACATTTTCAAAACGTAAGCCATTTGGATGTTCTAATAAGCTAATCATAACATTGGTTTTCCACAGCCGGATGGTCCGACGATTATACCTCGTTTACATCCCCTTTTAGTAAACCGCGGTGTTTAGAGTACTGCTCCTTGTTGAGTAATGTCATAATTTTGATAGGTAATTCTGTATCTTGCGGAATGAAACGGATGTCACCCATTATGGTACTAAACCGACTTGTATGACGCTTCTATATATATATATATATATATATATATATATACCACGTGCAGAAAGTATTTTAGTAGTGAAGTGTCAGTCAGTGTGGTATGAAGTATACATCCCAGCGTCAGAGGAAAAAAGGTTCAGGATTAATTAATACTTTAATAAATAAATTACCCGTGGAGTTGCATATACCTGGATATCGATATTGTGGGCCAGTACCCGTTTACAAAAACGATTAGCTCGTGGCGACAAAGGTATTAACGCATTGGACGAAGCGTGTAAAGAACACGATATTGCATACTCAGTCAAACGATCTAGGACAACGACACATAGCAGATAAGACTTTACAACAAAAAGCTTGGAATAGATATCGTTCTACCGACGCTATCTTTGGAGAAAGGGCAGCTGCATTAACCATAGCTGGTATAATGAAAGGAAAACGGACAATGGGAATGGGTGGCAAATCACGGAAAGGACAAAAGAAATTGGGAATGGGAAACAAATTACGACGAAGGAAGCATTCTCGCAGAGCAATTTTGTTTCACAAAGCAGTCCTTCTAGCCCGACGTCGTGTTGGTGGTAAACTTCGATCATCTTTAAAATCGACAATACAGCAAGCCTTGAGCGCTCTAAAACACAAAAAAATTATGTCACCCACGAGCAGAATATTACCATTACCAAAACGTGGGGATTCTACCTCTTATTCCCTCTTTGCAGCATTAGGAGCTTTAGGGTCTCTAGGTGGCGGTGCTGCGGCAGTCGCAAAAGCGGTAACTGACGCAAAAGCTGCGACAAAACGTTAGACGAAACCAAACGACACAACCAAGCAATGGAAGCAGCTGCATTAGGAAAAGGTTTATACATAAAGCCATATAAACGAGGTTAGGTATATATTTACAACCGTATTCAAAAACTCCCACTGAAGCTACCACGTCACGCCTTAAGTAATGTTGAGCTATCAAAATTTGTGGACAATTACAGATTCCCTATTTTAGAGGGATATATATGCGAGATAACTTACCTACACGAATCCATGCGAATGAATGTGGTATTGTGAATCTGGATGATCAAACTAACAAGGGTAACACTGGACAGCTTACATTAAGCGTAACAGGCATATTACATATTTTGATAGCATAGGACATATTAAACCACCCTTTGAATTACTCCACTATTTTAAAAGTGATGGTAGCAGAAACACAATTGAGTATAACTTTACCAAGGTTCAAGATTTTGATACATACAACTGCGGTCATTTAGTCTTACATTTTTATATGACTACTCGTACTGATTTTCAGTAATCGTTACGTGATCGTAATGTCGTACACATTTACATTTACCGGCAAAAGTGTATCTTGCAAGCAACCTTTAATCCACCGATTTTTCTTGAGAATGAGTCGGAATACGTAATGGGATTGACTAGTTTTGAATCTTTCAATACTATACAGAATGTTACTTCAAAAATAACCAACTCGTATTTGGAAACGAAAAATTACAATACCACCAGGATCATACGAAATCGCGGATGTGAATAAATATATTAATGAGTTAGTGAAAAGATCGAGAGAATTTATGCATTTACAAGCGAATAATAATACTATGAAAGCAAGTATGAAAGCAACCCATGACATTAACTTCAATGTGGAAAATTCGATAGTGGATATGCTGGGATTTAATAAAAGTGTTTTCTAGGCTCAGTAAGTGCATACCTCTGATACTCCTATTAACATTATCAAAATTAACTCATTAATTATCAGTGCAATATAACAAGTGGTAGTTTTAAAATGGTGAAAAATCACACATAATTCATCAGTTCTTTCCCAGTGTACCAGCGGGTATAAAATAATAGAGTCCCTCAACATGTCATCTATCTACCTATCAATACATCTACCATTTCGACAATAACACTTAAAATAGTAGACCAAGACGGAGATCTCGTCAATTTTAACGGGGAAGTCATAACGATAGGACTACATTTAAAGAAAATATGGTGACGCGCTATAACACATGTGCATGTAACCAGAGCAAATCAAACTATAAAAGATCAAAGTGTGGAAAGGTGAGAGTCGTTCAGCACCCAAAGCATTGACACCGCAGAACAAAGCATTATTGAAAGTCTCGCTTTACAGTACTACAATGAGTATATTAAACGTTAATGAAAAAGTTGTCGTTGATAAGTATCAATTCCGAACTGCACACCCATCAGTTCGTTATAATATCGCATTTTATTCATGAAATTGATTGAAATGAATGGAATAGTGGTAGATTCCGTAACGAAAGTAGGATTAACGTCGAATGAAAGGATTGGTATCATTGACGTCCAATGATCTCGCCCGTCATGAAAATGCAGGTTGGTTTCCTGAAAACAGTACACTAACAAATGCTCAAGGATACTTTAACGTTTGTATACCGTTGCGAATGCTACTTGGCTTTGCCGAAGATTACAATAAAGTGATTTTGAACATTAGACAAGAACTGGTATTAATTCGTAGTAACATTGATACCGACAGTAATTTCAACTGTAGAAGAAGCATTAAAAGTTAACATAGATAAGATATATTGGAAAGTTCCACATCATTCCAGCATTAGCAGAGGAGTTGGCGTTAACGAAATACATTGATAAAAATGTAAATACGCCAGTAGCATTTAAAGTTGGGAAACCCACATATATCCCGCGTTCAGCAACAGATAAGCATACATGGGCAATCAAAACATCTACTAGTATAGAAACACCTAGATACATTATTATAGGATTTCAAACTGGGCGAGAGAATAATGTTATGCAAGATACGAGCAGATTCGATAAATGTGCACTAAATAATATTCGCGTGTTCCTGAACACGGATCGTTATCCGTACGACAATCTCAACGTTAATTATGATAACAATTGCTTTGCTACGTGTAACGGTATAAACGGGTGGTAGAACGGGATTACAGATAAAATTGGCCTTTTTGCCCCGACTAGTCAGCGTATGGGTGTAGGTCAGATGTTGAAAAATTTTGCACATCCAGAATAGTAAAACGTACGTAAGTCACAATAGGGGCTGAAGACAAAATCAGTTCGGTTATGGGCGCCAGAATGTTTAGTAGTCAAAATAAGGGTCGTCGTGCCAAAATTACGAGTACATAGCGTGTCTAAACATACAAAAAACATACGCTTACCTATCCGCAATCAATCCCAGGTGTGCTGGACAGCAACTCAGCAAACCACCTAAAATAGGGCTTCAAAAGCACTGCCGCTTGTCAAATAAAGCGTGATAAACACTCAATAAATTTACGTTACGTTAATACACCTTAAATAATGTGCAAATAATTAGGCATTAACTAATAAACAAAACAAAAAAAAAATAAAACTATAAAATGAACTCTCAAATGAATTAATACTCAACTAGAAAAATCAAATAAAATACTAAATATTAAGAACGCTATTACTCAATAAAATCAAAAAACTAACTTCGTTACGTTAAAACTAAATTACCGTAACTTGCAATTTGCAAAAAACTTTATGTAACACAAAAGGGTTTCCATAGAAATTAAACACATTTATAAAACCTAACAAAACTATAATAAAAGGATAAATATAAAAAATGTAAACATACGATAATGCGTATAAACAAAAAATACAAACACTTAAAAGGCGACAGGATGTCTGATCAGAATACTGCTTTTACGCCAGTCTAAATCGTTTAACCTAAATATAAAATTCGTGGATAATATACCCACACTACAATAGGGTCAATTGCCCTTTAATACTAAAATAAAAAGTGTGAAGGCGGAGCGTCAAAACTATAATTAATTACGCTAAACAAATTCAAACAACTTACTTTAACAAAAAAAATGACCCGCTTTCAAACCTTCATAAACACAAAAAATAAATCGAAACACAAAAATCTTCAAAATTTTCAATAAAAACACAATATTATATTACCTTAGGTCTAGAATTACACCTCTTCTGTGTTACAAATATGTGGGAACCAGGTGGTCGGTTACAGCTATGGCGGAAATGAAATCTTCCTGGTCTGGCAAAATGATGAATAAAATGTTGACTATTGTTCTTTTATACACAAACAATTTCTTGATTAAACTCGTTAAAATGTTACTGTATTAATTACTAACTTTTTAAAATATTAATATGAGCGTTCAAATGACTTGATAACTTTTAGCTTTAATTGGTTTTATTTCCACTAATAATCCAAAATGTTAATAACTGTTTTAAATAACTATAAATTTTAATATATTGCGAAAGTTTCTTTATCTTTACACACGCTTTGTACGATAAATAGGTGGCACTGCAAGAACGATGATTTTAAAATCCGCAGAAGCGATATAAACCAAAGGTCACTGAAGCACTATACAACACGACGATGTCCTCTAGGTAACTTTACGTAAAACCGAAATCGGCACTAGGTATAATCCTTTGGTGATGAACAATTTTAATAAAACCCCTACAGGTAATCTTCAAAGTAAACTACCCTTACTACACAAAAATACGTTCGTTAAACACCACAAGGTCCAAAATTTCAACGTTCTAAACCACCTTAAAGCGTAACAATAAACGGCAACGTATACTACTCGAAACGATCAGTTTTTGAATCCCAAAATTATTACAAAAATCCATCTTTGATTTTTAATCCCACTACTCATAAAAATCTTATCTAATTTAATTCACCAATTAAAAACGGAAGGAAACTGTAAATACAAAATTCGTTTCCGTCCGTAAGGACTCGGTAAATTTTCAAAACTCAAACATCAGCAAAGTATCCTGTACAGCCTCTCTATGTTTACCTTAAAGTACGAACAATAAGGCCCACATGCAATCTCTATGACTCAAAACCAGCATATTCATAATACATTGAACAACTATACTTAAGCCTTTATATCGCTAACATGACATCATACACATAAACCACACTATTTATTAATTACTTAATTTTCTATTATATTTTACGGAAATCAAACGAAATAACGTTAATTAACTTATATACACTATTTACAAACAAACGTTAATCAAACTTCTATAAACGAGAATAATAAGGAAAAACTATCTAAATTACAAAAAAAATAATTCACAAACTAAGAATCTAAAGCTCGATACATCCATCCCTAAAGGTCGTTACGCACGTTAAACCAAATTTACTATAAAACTAAACTTGACAACAAAAAAATGTATATACGGAATCTAACTAAGCGAATAAAACTACAAACAAAATTACCCACTACGTATACAGGGTGTTCAAAATACCCTGACACCCCTAAAAATATTTTCCTTCGGAAAATATATCCGAAAAACAACTCTACTCTACAGGCAACCTACGCCAGAACAAAACAAATCTAACATTAAGTACAAACGTTAACTCCCACAAACTAAATGTACGAAGAAGTACGGAAAATGCGGTGGTGCTGGTCAGGAAAGAGCCCTCGCAACACCTCAAAACTAGTGATGGCTACCGCTCGCACACCCACTAGTTGGGACTATAGGGAAAACCTAAAATAAAGTAAAACTTTAAACTGTTGGGGTCCGTGAAGCGAACCACCAACAGAGGCACAAATGAAAATCCGGTAAAAAATTTCAACTACATTACAAAAACGGACGACGAAACCAAGCATGACCTTTGACAGGCAGTGGGAACCAGTACTCGGCATAACTGTATATATAAACATCATCGAAACTAAAACTCGACAACTTCACAAACTCCACAAAGTCAACAAACTCCACAAACTCCATAACTCCATAAACTCAACAAACGTCCCTCGAGGCGGCAAGAGGGTGGTTCCAACTCTCCCCGAACTCGAGTTCAGCCTCCGGCACTACAAAACAAAACTTCCACAGTCACGTTCGGTAATATAAGTCGAGAAGACAAAAAATTGGATCAAATCCACGATAAACGACAAACCCAAAATGATCCGCTAAGGATCCGAAAGCACAACAAGGTGCAACAACGGTACACGCGTTTGGCTGGTGCACTGAAACTCCGCGTCGAGCATACGGAAGAGGTCGGGCCACGGTTCACGAGATCCCCGCTTTCCGTTATTCCACAACCGTATACGCAAGACCCAAAATCGCAACACCTCCAACCAAACTCGCTACGCCTACTTGATTAGTCGCCTCTTACAGCAAGCAGTGGCATCTGCTGTAGGAAAATTCTTACTCCGTCCCTACACAGAAAACCGTCCAAGAGACTTTAATCGATATTAGGATTTGGCTTAAGATCTTTGCATTCCACATCCCTTCGAAATTCCTGAAGCATCAGATAGTTCGTAAGTCTGATACGAAACCTTTCTCTTAATATAGAATGGACCGATAAACTTTGGCGCTAACTTAGCTGCAAAATAACGAGATGCGTCCGATAAAACAATTTTTCCGCCACACTGTATCCTACTTCAAAATTCGCTAAACGTCTACGTAAATCATAATTTTGTTTACTCTTAATATACGCGGCATTAAGTCTTTTCTTAATATCGTTATAAACAACGCGAAAAATTTCACTTCTCTCTAACAACGGTGTTCGGTCGGCAAAATTTACATTATCTAGATCGGTACTGTTCGTCGGTACTCCCTGCTGTGATCCGTCTATGATCATTTCTAGCCCAAAGTTCGCGAAATAAGGCGTCAGGCCGGTAACCTCATGAGTCGCTGTGCGAATGGCACAGGCAACTTGCGCTAAATACTTATCCCAATTACGTTGGTTATCTTCAATATAAGACGCTAACATGGTCTTCATTACTCTGTTAACACGTTCTGATGGATTAGCCTGAGGATGGTAATTTGCGTTAAATATAATTTTGGCGTTATAATACGTAACCATTTTCTGAAATTCTTTACTCCTAAATTGTGATCCATTGTCACACAAAACGTATAACGGTACTCCAAACATAAGAAAAACATTTTCTTCGATATTCTTAACTACACTGCAGCGGTAGCGGCACGTAACGGAAGAAAAGTATAAATTTCGAAAATAATCGGCAACTACTAAAACATATGAATAACCTCGAGATGATCTCGGTAACGGTCCTACAATATCCGTGGCAATCATTTGCTAAGGCTTGTCGATAACGGGATGTTTTGCCATAAGGCCGGCCGGTTTCTTCTGTTCCGGTTTATGTCTAATACAAATTTCACAATGTCGAACGTAACGTACCACGTCTGCCTTTAATTTCGGCCAATAATACTGTCGTGAAATTCTCTCATGTCTTAAAAATACCTGCATGTCCTGCTCTAGGGTCATCATGACACTGCGATAATATCTGGGAACGTTCTCCTTCGGCACTACAACTCTCCACTGTTCCTCATCGTTTCTCAACTTCGGATAACTACACTTTGCATGCTTCAATAACTTTCCCTTTTCTATTCCGCCATTGCGGGTACGCGATAGGTCTTGCCTTAACATTCTTCTTCATCCGTGTCAACCACTTATCGTCATCTTTTACATCTTCTACTTCCTTTTCTTCGTCTTCTATAGTCTCGTCTGGTAAGTCAATATCGGGTTTACCTTCACTTCAAGTGCGTCAATAACTGGTACTGAGCGCGATAATGTATCCGGTACAACATGATCCTTTCCTTTACGATGAATGATCTCAAAACTGTACTGCTGAAGGCGTATAGCCCAACGCGCTAATCGACCGGTAGGTTCCTTTAAATTATGAACCAAACTAAAGATGCGTGATCGGTAATAACCGTAAATTCTGCTCCTCCAAATATGGTCGTAACTTCTACTGACCAGTACGGCTAAACATTCCTTTTCGGTAGTCGAAAACTTTCTTTCATTCTTCGTCAATGATCTACTATTGTAACATATCACTCGTTCTTCTCCATCAATTGTCTGCGTCAACACTGAACCAATGCCATAATCTGAAGCGTCAGTTTGCACATAAACGGTAGCGAAAAATCTGGACACGATAATATGGGTGCGGTAACAAACAATCCTTAATAGTTTCAAACGCTTTGTCACAATCTTCATCCCAATTAAATTTTGCAAACTTCAATAACTTCGTTAATGGTGCAATAATGGTCGAAAATTTTATAAAACGACGATACCAACTCGCTATGCCGATCAATCGCTTCACTTCCGTTGGACTCTTTGGTGTTGGAATCTTAAAATGGCGTTGACCTTTTCTGGTCAACCGATAACCCATTTTCGTTAACTACAAACCCAAATATCTGAGCTCCGACAAAACGTACATTTATCTCTTCCTAACGTAAGACCAGCTTCACTGAATCGTAAAACTTCCTGTAAACTCGATATGTTCTCAAAGTAGGTGTGCAAATAATAGTTCATCAAATAACGAAAACATAGGCTCTAATTCTGGTCCTAAAACTCGCTCTATAAATTCTTGCCAACTGCCGGTGCGTTAGTCCAAACGTAACGCTTAAATTGAAACAAACCCCGATTGGGTACAAATGCGGTATATTGCTTTGAATCTTCAGCCATCGGTATCTGCCAATAAGCTGACTTAATGTCCAACGACGATATGTATTTTGCGTCACGTAAACGGTCTAAAATTGCGAAACGTACGGTAACGGATATGCATTCTCTCGGTAACTTTATTTACTTTTCGAAAATCCACGCAAAACCTATAACTTCATCCTTCTTCTTTACTAGTAGTATCGGACTTGACCAAGCGCTATTAGATTTCTCAATCACATCCATCTTCAACATTTTTCCAACTCGTGATCTATTTGTTGCTATAAACGGTGACACACGATAATATCGTTGCTTAATTGGTTCACTATTGTCTTAATTTTGTGTTCTACTAAAGTTGTACATCCAATTCCTTGCCTTCAATGTTCGCAAAATAACTGTCCACTACTCCATCAATTGTCTTAATTGTCCTCCATTCAGATGTAAACGTGAGCAAATCTTCGGCCTCTATCTTCCATAGCATTAATAGTTTCCTCATTTTCAAATTTCCACTCTCCTTTTCAAGTCCGGAACAAAATTCGCTCGTTTCCAAAAATCGACTCCAATATAATGATGGTATCTCCAATACAACAATGACGTTAATCGTAATAATTTTCCTTAATTTCGATCGGAACACTGGCTGACCCGATACTCTTCACTGATTGACCGTTACTAACACAGGTTGACGTAAATTTCTATTTAATTTCAAATTGACTTAATTTTTCCCATCCTTTCTTCCAATGATGGTCTTCGTAGATCCACAGTCCAATAACCAATAACTCTTGACCAAAAATCTTGACCGTGACGAAAGGTCTCTCATCTGAATCTTTAAATCGAAAACGTAATCCAATATAACTTTATTCCTTGAAAAGTAACTTCATCCTTGGCCTTAAACTATTATAATAAACTGACAATGTAGATCTTGGAAGGTAATACGCGGCTCTTTATTGCCTCCTTGATCCGTTTCCAATTCGAACATTTAGGACAATTCTTACCGTAAAATCTTCTTTCCACAACGATAACAATAACGATTCTTAATGGTGTCTTTACAACTCGAAGATGTCCGGTCTTCTGCAATTCCAACACGATCTACCCTCAACTCTACTCGGCGTTATCCTTCCTGTATCGGTACTTCCTTATTCTTGATCGTGACAATCGGTGGGGTTTCTCCCATACGCTAAATCTACTTCTAGGTCGGAGCGTTTCCGACTAGGGTATATAACTATTCATCGCTTGAACTCTTTCTTCAATAAGTCTTCCATACTTAATTAATTCGTTAATCGAGTTAACCTCCGTTAAACCCAATTGTGCCTGATAAGAAGGCGCGATATTTTCCGCAAAATACGTAATTGCTTATCCTCCGACAAAGTTTCGTTTAAACGCGAAAATAAAGTCCGCATAACAGCGATATAAATTTATAGTCGTCCGTACCCTGAGTACGACGCTTAATCTCATCAATAACCTATCGTCATATCTTTTGGCTGGAATTGAATTTTCAACAATTCCACCAACTCACAAGTCTAACTTCCTTCTAACGGAACGAACGTAAATCAAAGCGTTACCCGTAAATAAATCTAAACATTCCGAAAATTGCGTCATCTACTCTACGTGAAATCTGTAATTCTGAAATCCGTTCCAAAAAGCACTTAACGATAAGATTTAGTATCTCCCGAAAATGATAAATTCCATTTGCAAACTGGTGTACTTTTACAACTACATTCCTAACAGGTGATGTACTTAAATTTAAATTACCAATCGGTACTGAAATATCTGTTTTTGAATTTTGATCGTCATTATTCGAAACACTGCTTAACATTTCCAAAGGTGAACTTTTTGAAACTACTCGTTTATCCAAAATTTCGTAGTAGATTGAGCTACGCAATTTCAATAAACAAACTTTCTTTAATCTTAACATCGATATCGGTTTTCGGAATTGAATTATTAACTCTACCTAACAAATATTTGAGCTTGGTTTCTATGGTCGTTAAAATTTTTGTGGACGGATTAATTTTGACTTCCTCTAATAATTTGTCTAATTCCAATTTCGTTTCCTCAATAGCACTCTTATCTGTTTCAAAATCAAAGGATAATCGGACGTGACGCAATTTTACCACTACTTCCTCACTCAAAATATTCCGTACAATGCATAACGCAGTTACCCTAACGATAGATCACCACCTCTAACCGCTATCTATCTTACCTCACTAGGTGTAAGCCTATCTACATTAATTTTATAACCCATATTTAATCTTTCGATACGTATACAAAAAACTTAATTCAACAATAAAATAATCCTGAAGCGAAAATACTGAAACTATCCTGAGATCTTACCAAAAAAAATCTACGAAAAAACCACCTAAATGCCCACGTTGGCGCCAACTTTACCTGTAACGGTATAAACGGGTGGTAGAACGGGATTACAGATAAATTGGCCTTTTGCCCGACTAGTCAGCGTATGGGTGTGGTCAGATGTTAAAAATTTGCACATCCAGAATAGTAAATCGTACGTAAGTCAAATAGGGGCTGAAGCAAAATCGTTCGGTTAAGGGCGCCAGAATGTTTAGTAGTCAAAATAAGGGTCGTCGTGCCAAAATTACGAGTACATAGCGTGTCTAAACATACAAAAACATACGCTTACCTATCGTAATCAATCCAGGTGTGCTGGACAGCAACTCAGCAAACCACCTAAAATAGGGCTTCAAACTGCACGCTTGTCAAATAAAAGCGTGATAAACACTCAATAAATTACGTTACGTTAATACACCAAATAATTGCAAATAATTAGGCATAACAAAACAAAAAAAAAAAAAATAAAGCTATAAAATGAACTCTAAATGAATTAATACTCAACTAGAAAAATCAAATAAAATACTAAATATTAAGAACGCTATTACTCGATAAAATCAAAAACTAACTTCGTTACGTTAAAACTAAACTACCGATAACTTGCAATTTGCAAAAAAACTTTGATGTAACACAAAAGGGTTTCCATAGAAATTAAACACATTTATAAAACCTAACAAAACTATAATAAAATAATAATAAAGGATAAATATAAAAATGTAACATACGATAATGGTATAAACGAAAAAATAAAACACTTAAAAGGCGACAGGATGTCTGATCAGAATACTGCTTTACGCCAGTCTAAATCGTTTAACCTAAATAAAATTCGTGGATAATATACCCACACTACAATAGGGTCATTGCCCTTTAATACTAAAATAAAAAAGTGTGAAGGCGGAGCGTCAAAACTATAATTAATTACGCTAAACAAATTCAAACAACTTATTTAACAAAAAATACCCGCTTTCAAACCTTTCATAAACACAAAAAATAAATCGAAACCATAAAATCTTCAATAAAAACACAATATTATAACCTTACGGTCTAGAATTACACCTCTTCGTGTTACAATATATGTGGAAGATAACCAGGTGGTCGGTTACGGCTATGACGGAAATGAAATCTTCCTGGTCTCAAAATGATGAATAAAATGTTGACTATTGTTCTTTATACAAAACAATTTCTTGATAAACTCGTTAAAATGTTACTGCATTAATTAAACTTGTTTTAAAATATTAATATGAGCGTTCAAATTGACTTGATAACTTTTAGCTTTAATTGGTTTTATTTCCACTAATAATCCAAAATGTTAATAACTGTTTTAAATAACTATAAATTTTAATATATTGCGAAAGTTTCTTTATCTTTACACACGCTTTGTACGATAAATAGGTGGCACTGCAAGAACGATGATTTTAAAATCCGCAAAGCGATATAAACCAAAGAGGTCACTGAAGCACTATACAACACGACGATGTCCTCTAGGTAACTTTACGTAAAACCGAAATCGGCACTAGGTATAATCCTTTGGTGAATGAACAATTTTAATAAAATCCCTACAGGTAATCTTCAGAAGTAGCTTAACTACCCTTACTACACAAAAAATACGTTCGTTAAACACCACAAGGTCCAAAATTTCAACGTTCTAAACCACCTTAAAGCGTAACAATAAACGGCAACGTATACTACTCGAACACGATCAGTTTTGAATCCCAAAATTATTACAAAATCCATCTTTGATTTTTAATCCCACTACTCATAAAAATCTTATCTAATTTAATTCCACCAATTAAAAAACGGAAGGAAACTAAAACCCCAATACAAAATTCGTTTCCGTCCGTAAGGACTCGGTAAATTTTCAAAACTCAAACATCAGCAAAAGTATCCTGTACAGCCCTCTATCTTTACCTTAAAGTACGAACAATAACCACATGCAATCTCTATGACTCAAAACCACATATTAATAATTGAACAACTATACTTAAGCGTCTTTATGTCGCTAAATGACATCATACACATACAAACCACACTATTTATTTAAATTACCTAATTTTCTATTATATTTTACGGAAATCAAACGAAATGAACGTTAATTAATCTTATATACACTATTTACAAACAAACGTTAATCAAACTTCTATAAACGAGGAATAATAAGGAAAAGAACCTAAATTACAAAAAAATAAATCAGAAACTAAATCTAAAGCTCGCCATACACCTACCATCCCTAAAGGTCGTTACACGTTAAACCAAATTTACTATAAAACTAAACTTGACAACAACAAAAATGTATATACGGAATCTAACTAGAATAAAACTACAAACAAAATTACCCACTACGTATACAGGGTGTTCAAAATACCCTGACATACGTTGTATGAAATGTTTGCTAAATTCCAAATGTCGTATTACCAAAGAGAGGGCAACCATTACTCACCCCATGCAATTTACCACAGCTGCACCGTTGATTGTCGTAGATTGCTCAAATCAAAAAGAAGCATTACACTCTAAAGCAGTAGTTCTTCGTGTTGAGTTTGAAACATGCAAACATAGCTGCCAATACGACAGCATACTGTGTTATACTCCACGATCGTTTAGTTACATACAACGCGTTAACCAAAGCAGTACGACAGTTGTAATACAATGTCCGTCATAGTCGATGTACAAGGGTTTAAAATTTCAAAAGCTTTTATACCAAAAGAACTCGCCATTTATAATGGAAACAAATTGCCCATTTTATTTTTAAATCCCGTATCCCTGGCATACGTTGGATGCAGAGAGTCGTCGTCAAGCTACTTGGTTAATGCATAACCAGCACTGTATTAAATGGGAAGAAGGGTATACACCACCACACCACTTTCGAAGAATGCTCGAGAGATTGATTCAGCCAACAGATTCTGTTTATGTCAAGGGCAAGAGAAAGCCGATTACATCAGAAAATTTGTGACCCAGCCTGTTACTGAACTTGAGGAAAGTCCACCTCTTCCTGCTATGCAACCCGTTTGTTACTTTCATTGTGAATCATTATGTCACTGTGCTTTGAGCACTGTATACTATTTATATGATACATATAAATGCAATAACACATTTTTAATAAAAAATAGTAAATAGTCATTCTCGTTTTTATTTATATCACACAGTATTTGTATAGCATATATTCTCTTACTAACGAATTAGTACATAATATTAATATATGTTAAACAACTAAAGGAACAATACAAATTAGTATTAATATTAGTTTCATTATGGAGAATATAGTAAAGAAACTAGCAAGTGTCAGTACCCAAACTATTCTTCTTTCCTTCCGGTTAATATAAATTCATTTGCTTAACAACCTGCAATAGCTCGCTCAAAGGATCAGCATTCTCCAATTCCGGTATTCGCCAATGCCCCCACGCCAATATGGAACACGTATCACGTACTCGATACCGTTTGTCATCCTGGAACCTAAAGGCAATTTTGTTTAACATTTCTATATATATATCATGTAAGGTTGATCGAAATACAAGCATTTTACACATTACTGTTTTATCAGACCCCTCCGCAACCGCTTTGTAATCTACTTCCGTCAGCACTTTCTGAATAACAACTTTCTTAACAGTAGTATCATATTCGTCTAAATTATTTCGCATGTGTGAATACATATCATCAGTTACTATCTCAACAATCAAAGAATCCGTGTCAGTATAGAGCAACGTGATATTCTTGCCATAATGAGCTCGTAAGATATCATAAAAAAACCTATACATTATAATTTTGGAAAGATCTAAAATACTTAATCCGACATAGACGAGTTTGTCATACGTAACCACCTGTTTCGACAATTCCACCGCAAACAATTTGTCAGTGAATTGAATAAAATTTTTAAATTGCGGTTTTGCAACGTACCGTGCTAGACCTACCCGACGACCGTTATTTTCCCAATGTGTTAACAGTTTAATAACTCTTCGTTTATCGACATTTTCCATTGTTTTACCAAACACGTCATTATTCATAATTTTATAGAAATCCTTTTCGAACTTGTTCTGTACTGTGTTGCGGAGAGCTGTATTAAGGTCTACGTATGGTATTAGCCACGGACGAAAGCGTAAAACCCTATGAATACGAGTAACGATTAAGCCATGCTCTATACATTGTTTTGAATAGCAGTAATGTATAACGTAGTTGGTCTTATCACACAGGTTAGGGATTAACTTCTCCTCCTGGGAATGTGGTGCGCAGATCATTTCAGGACAAAACGGATAATCGTTGTGTTCGTCATGCAGATGGTGTGGATAATGTATATCAACCTCCAGTACAAATCCAACATCGGCGTCATCATCAATCTTTAATACTTTAAAGTGATCTATTTCCTCTTGAGGTAACCACATAAACCCGTCGTGGGGCAGGTATTGCTGTATACTCCATCCGTATAAATTCGTGGCATCTAAATATTGTAAAACACTTTCGGTTGTTTAGGATCATAGTTTGGAACAAACTCGTTATTAGCGATGCTTCTCCGCTTGATACAAGTACTTATTCCACCCGAATACCTTGTTTAAAAAGTGATACATTGTCAGGGTATTTTGAACACCCTGTATACGTATTGGGTAATTTTGTTTGTAGACTTATGTACTTAGTTAGATTCCGTATACACATATATTTTTTTTGTCAAGTTATGTTTTATAGTAAATTTGTTTTCACGTGTGTAGCGACCTTTAGGGATGGTAGATGTATGGTGAGCTTTAGATTCTTAGTTTGTGAATAGTTTTTTTTTTTGTAGTTTAGGTTGTTTTCCTTATTATTTCTCGTTTATAGAAGTTTGATTAACGTTTATTTGTAAATAGTTGTCTATAAGTTTAATTAAGGTTTATTTCGTTTGATTTCCGTAAATATAATAGAAAATTAAGTACGTTAAATAAATAGTGTAGACTTATCTGTGTATGATGTCATGTTAGCGACATAAAGACGCTTAAGTATAGTTGTCCAGTTTATTATTATGTATTTTGGTTGTGATTCATAGAGATTGCATGTGGGCCTTATTGTTCGTACTTTAAGGTAAACATAGAGAGTGTACAGGATATTTTGCTGACGTTGAGTTTTTCAACATTTGCCGAGTCCTTACGGACGAAAACGAATTTATGTATTGGGGTACTAAATTTTCCCTTCCGTTTTTTTAATTGGTGGAATTAACTTAGATAAGAGTGTTTATGAGTGGGATTAAAATTCAAAGATGGATTTTGTGAATAATTTGTGCATTCTAAAACTGTTCACGCTTCCAGTAGTAGTAGTACCGTGAAGATTAGGGTTACGCTTTAATGGTTTAGAACGTTGAAATTTTGGACCTTGTGGTGTTTAACGAACGTACGTTTTGTGTAGTAAGGGTAGTTAACCTACTCTGAAGATTACCTGTAAAGGGATTTATTAAGATTGTTCATTCACCAGAGGATTATACCTAGTGCCGATTTCGGTTTTACGTCAAGTTACCTAGAGGACATCGTCGTGTTGTATAGTGCTTCAGTGACTTTTGGTTTATATCGCTTCTGGATTTTAAAATCATTGTTCTTGCAGTGCCACCTATTTATCGTACAAAGCGTGTAAAGATAAAGAAACTTTCGCAATATATTAAAATTTATAGTTATTTAAACCAATTATTAACCTTTTGGATTATTAGTGGAAAATAAAATTATTTCAAGGAACAGTAAAGCTAAAAGTTAACAAGCCAGTTGAACGCTCTAATTATCATTTTAAAAGAAGTTTTCAATTAAAGCAGTAACATTTTAACAAGATTCAATTAAGAAATTGTTTGTGCATAAAGAATCAACGTCAACATTTTCGCTCATCTTGTCAGACCTGGGAAACCCACGTCCGAATAGCAGTAATTGAACACCTAGTTCATCCCATCGTTGTAACACAGAAGTAAGTTAACCATTAAGGTAGTATAATATAGTTTTTTTTGACTGAGCATTTTCAATAATTCTGGAACAATTTAATATAACTTGTGGATATATTTTTTGTTATGTACCTTAAATTATTTTCTCTGTATACGAAAGTTTGAAAGCAGTTGTTTTGCCTATTGAATTAAGTTTTTTTTGCTTTAGATTTAATTATTTTAAGTAATTATATTATTGACACTTCGCCTTCATACTTTTCTTTGTTTTGTATTAAAGGGCAATTGACCCTGAGGTAGTGTGGTCATATTTTCCACGAAACAGTTAAGATAAGTGATTTAGACCGGCGTTACATCGATCGCTCAGTCTTTCGTCGCCGATTAAGTATTTGTTGTTTTCTTATGCGCCTTATCGTATTTGATACTTATATCATTTTTTTATTTTTTATATATATTATTGTTTTAATCTTATTATAGCTTTGTTAGTTTTCATAAATGTGTTTAATTCTGTAAACACCCTTCGTTTGTGTTACATAACCGTTTTTTTTGCGAACTTAGAATTTATTGAGTGATTGAAAGTTTAAGTTATAACGTAACGTGTTTTTTTTCTTTTGAGTAATAGCGTTATTAACATTTAGTGGTTTGTTTGATTCTTTTGTTGAGTTTTAAACTATTTAAATTGCATTCAATAAGCTTGATTTTTTTTTGCTTTGTTTTGATTATTAGTTAACGTCTAATTATTATTACACTGAGGTGTATTAACGTAATTTTTATTGAGTGTTTATTACGCTTTTATTTGACAAGCGTACAGTGTATTTTGAAGCCCTCTTTTAGGTGGTTTGCTGCGTTGCTGTCCAGCACACCTGGGATTGATTACGAATAGGTAAGCGTATGTTTTTTGTATGTTTAGACACGCTATGTACTCGTAATTTTGGCACGACAACCCATTTTGACTACTAAACATTCTGGCGCCCTAACCGAATTTATTTTGACTTCAACCCCTATTTACTGACGTACGATTTATTATTCTGGATGTGCAAAATTATTAACATCAATCCACGACCCATACGCTGACTAGTCGAGGCATAAAGGGCCAATTTATCTGTAATCCCGTTCTACCACCCGTTTATACCGTTACAACATATCCATATCCGTCAGTAATTCTAGCTCTACTTTCGTACATTTCAACATGGCATCCCACGCCAATCCAGGCAAAGTGACATACTGTGCAGGTTCTAACCCATACACACCCATACATAATCTCCTAAAGTTTTCAAACACGTCAGCCAATAACAACACATCTGATTTTAAATAAATATCAGCATAATCACCTAGTGAATTACACTTAAAGTGATCCCATACCAGTAGAACGCGACAGTATTCGTCATCGGAAATATTTGCATCGCGCATTTTATCGTAGAATTTGTCATATGATGGCACCGTGACGTTCAATTTACTAAAGCTGTCTACGTACGCATAAGGAAACTACCTTTCTTTCTCACTAAGTTGAAGTCGCTATCATTACTAAAATATTTCCGTACCTCCATACATTGATCTTCTGATAAATTCTGAGATAGAGTATCTAAGGATGCAGCCATGAATCTACAACTATCGACGAAACGTAAATTAATGTATTTCTTTTCCTGATACCATGACTGTTTACATATTCATCAACAAAAATGTGCTTACCAAACGTTATATATTTTCCACTGTTAACCGGAAGTACGGTAATTTCTTCCGTTTCACTCGCTAACTGTTTAATGAACATATGAACATCATAACCACTGAGATTATGTAGAAAAATGGGGAGAAATGTAGGTACCTGATAGTTTAAGTTAGCAACAAATAGATGAACGTACCACAAAATTTAAAAGTAAATTCTCAGTACCACCTAAGATATATGGATTACCTAAATTACATAAAGATAACATACCTTTAAGACCTATAATTTGCAATATTCAGTCACCAACCTACAAACTTTCAAAATTCTAACCAAAATACTTTATAATATTACAGGTAAATCAGTTTTCCATACCAAGGATTCTTGGTCGCTTCACAAATTTGTCAAAAATCATTACGTTCCAAAAACTTCAAACTTATTAGTTTAGATGTCCAATCATTGTTTACCAATATACCTACGGAATTAGCAATTAAATGTATTATTGACAAATGGAATGAAATTTCAAAATTTACAAACCTCTCACAAGAAAATTTTGTCAACAGCTACATTAATTTTAAACTCAACTTACTTTCAATATAAAAATTTATTTTATAAACAAACGTTTGGCACGGCAATGGGTAGCCCTCTTTCTTCCACAATCGCTAATTTGGTAATGGAATATATCGAAAATAAAATATTGGACGATAATTATTGGAACGACAAAATTAATTTCTACAAAAGGTATGTTGATGACTGCATTTTGCTAATCAATCCTTTATACATTGACTCTTTACTCTCACATTTTAACAACTGTCATCCTCGTATACAATTTACTATTGAAATTGAAAACAACCAAAAACTAAATTTTTAGATGTCACTTTAATCAATGATGAATAGTATCATCACCAATTGGTACACTAAAAGCATTTGGTCTGAAAGGTACCTCAATTTTAATTCTTTGAATTACATGAACTTCAAGATAAATGTTGTTAACGCGCTAGTTGATCGAGCATTTATTCTTTCTCACCCAAAATTTAGACCGGAAAATATCGAAAAGTTAAAAACGCACTTACTAAAAATAATTTTCCATTACTATTCATTAACAAACACATTAAAAAACGTATTAGTGGATACAGAATAAACATAAATTTAAAAACACAAACAATGATAACCCACAACACCAAAAAATTTTTACTTTACCTTACATTCCGAATGTTACCACAAAATTAAAAAGATTATTCTTAGTAAGACTCAGCATAAAGATCACATAACGTTTAAACATTTCAATACCATCAATTATTTTCACACCAAACTTAAAACTAGGGTACCAGATGACGATAAAACAAATTTAATTTACAAAGTTGAATGTAATGACTGCTCTAAATCATATATTGGACAAACGTCACAATTTGTGAAAAAACGTATTAGCCAACACCGTTATTCTATCAAAATTAAACGTAATGATACCGCCCTGTGCAATCATTACTACAAACAGGTCATTCTTTCAATTTCAATTGCAAAAAATTCTTGCCCAAGAAAGTAATTACCATAAAGGTTATTCATGGAAATGTTTTATATTCAAAACATGACTCTATTAACCACAAAATGGACATTAATAATTTAAGTAACATATATCTTAATATCATTAAAAATAAGTAAATGTAAACCATAGTGTTTAGTTACTTTTAAGTTAATTAGTTTTAAGTTGCCGTCTTGTGCTTCAACCAAGTTGGTATTTATACTTACATTTTCTGACTTTTCTATGTGTAGCATACTGTAATAAGACACGTTCTTTCTTTAACATCAAGTGCTAAGGGATAATATTAAATTCTTTTGGAAATTTCTTTTATCATCATTTAATCATGGGTCTACAGTTTGCCCGTTTTGACGGTAAGATTTTAATTGTATTCAATCAAATAAAATTTTTAACTGATACAAACTTTTCATTCTGTTATAGGGTTTAACGTTGAACCACTTTTTCTATTGAAAATAGTAGTTCCGTTAAAATCATTTTGTATTATGGTTTATAAATAATTCATCTGCATTTTTCATGTTATTCGTTCATTTATGGTAAGTTCAAAATGAATTTAATAACTTTTTAGCCAATTAGAAATATTTATTGTAGATCATTATGTTAACCAGTTAGTTTTAAAGAACCCTTTAATGTTTCTGAAGAAGGAATAATATTCCTGAAACGTACGTAAAACAAATATATGTTTTTACCTGCAACGATTTAGTAATTTCTTACATTTATGCAATGTTTATGAAATGGAACAAACTTTGAACTGGTAACCGTGATAGCTTAATACATTGGAAAATATTAGCAATTTGTACAGTTCAAGAAAAATAACTTCAAAATTTTTAAGTTTAAGTTACACGTTGAATGTGCTGCACCACGATACTTACCAGTAACGTGACAGTGATCTCGTACTTTCGGATTTGTCGGATCCCCGTAAAGCGCTTTCCGCATATGTAACAACATACACTGCGTTCATACGTAACCTGTTGTTCATCCGTTAATGGTGTCATTGGAACAATAGCTTTGAAATGTTCATTATATATCCGTTTTACATCACCTTCTAGTCGTCTTATAAATTATAACTATCTATTATAAATATTCGTCAGCCTAACAGGAACTGTACACCATTCCAGTTGAATAACGTCTGGAAATCAGGGTAAGAAGATGCGTTGTGGTACTCCCGTTGGTGCCACTAGTGCCGATACAACAGCCCATGCAAAGCAGCAATTATCATTATTTTTACATTGACTATGGCGTGTTTATGTGCGATTTGGGGGGACAGCCATATAGGATGAACCAGTGGTGGGAGAAAATTTAAGCATGTTCACCTCTAAATATACGAATTGCACCAGTGTCCACCCTAAAACAGTTGTTACTAATCGCTTACACCATTAGTCACACTTACCAGAATCTTTATGTTGAAATTCCGATTGCTTTGCATCCAATATTTCACTTATTTTGGAAATACTCTTCAACCCCTACACTTAAAATATCATATTTTGTTTGAAAGGATTTTAGTTCTGTGCTTTCCTACTGTTCAAAAGTATAAACCAAACAGCTCAACATTACATTTTAAGGAGTAGTGTTTCTGCAACTGATTTTGTACTACCCTTCAATACATTCCCTTTAACGTCTGCCATAAAGGTAGACACATCGGTCATATTGCATGGAGACATCGGTACGACACAATGCGTTGTTTAAACGCATTTCGGATCACTTCGACCCCAGTATCGACAAGCAAACAGACATTTGATTTATGTCTATTGCTTCTGAGGTGTCCTTGGAATGCATACCTAGGTACATCCATTGAACAATCTGTGCAGTGCACCTCTACCACTTTTTCGGTTGTACCGCTTCATCGCATTGGTCAGACTTCCGTCCTTGAGTTGCTCAACCCGATGGTCCGGGTTTCACATTATCCTTCACATAGTTTACCCCAGATGGTCCTGGTTGCGCAAAGGAATCAGTAACATGTCTATGTACTGCTTTGTTATCGTCGGAAGTGATTCCTTGTACCACATTGCTCCCTGCGGTTTGGTTTTGCAACGAAACCTCCTGCATGCCAGATGGTGGAGTAGATACTGACATCCAGCACGAAGTTTTTGATGTCTCAGTAAGGAATTTTCGAGAAAATTTCTTGAGACATTCACATTGGAACATTTTGCTGCAACAAAGAAATAATAAAACTATATACTGAAGTGTTTGCGTTACGTGTTTTGTTATGATTCCTTGTTTAACTACTACTTACTTCCTACTCCTTTAATTGACAACTGTTAAAGAAAGAATCAATCCAGCGATGCGAACGAGGACAACGTAACTTATCGCCAGGACTAGGAGGGTTAAGATGGATAGTTCAGGTTGATGTGAATAAGGGTACTATACGTGTTGGATAGGAAGGTAGTGAGTGTTGCTGACTACACATCTTCCACAGCATTATACTTCACTACTATGTGCTGTGGTCTGGAAATCAATTGGTTGACAGAAACTCCGCAGCACATGTAGGCTCAATACACTCTGGGGTGAAGATACTGCGTTTTACACGATGTCCCTAAACGGTGATGACGGTATTATATACAGCATCGGTGATGCAGGGCCAAGTGATGTCATTTAATGACCATTCACTGTCTAGGAACTGCAGCAACTGCTGGACTGAGGATACCTCAGACCCTTCCTCCATTGACTCACTCGTACCGAAGAGTTTAGCGGCTCCACCTCCGCAAACTCCTCCATACAAGGGGCTAAGGACAAGTCGCAAGCTGTTCACTGACCTCCTCCACCGTAGAACTCTGGTATGAGCACTTCTCCATGAATTCTGTGGTAGTGGCAGGCTCAGCAAACCATCCAATGGATCACATATTCTGCACTCTGCAGGCGTTGCAGATGTGGACGACTGCTCGTCTGCAATACAGTCAGGGTGTAGAGTGGTATGTAATCCTTCCATCCCCTAGGTGCGTTACAGGACTTGCAGACGAATGGTTTTCTGCCAGGAACCCAGTCCTCCGCAAATTCCGAAATGCATCCAGGACTTAACACACTGCACTACGACCTGCTCTTCTCTCACGCATACCTCTGGTTCTCGTGCGGATCACGTACAGGTTGTAAGGTGAGCAGTACTTCGTCCACGGCTGTCATCATAGTTTCGGATAATACCACATCCAAGTCGTCCTCTGGCGGTGGTGTAACCAAAAGCTGCAAAGCTATTTCACAGTCCTCCTGGTCGAAATACTGTTCTCCCTCCACCAAGTCGCCTTCAACACCTCCTTCGTGGAGTATCTCTAGCTTCCTGTACGTGATCCGTAAGAGGTTCAACTCTCAGCAACCCCTCAGGATGGGACAATTCTCTTGCGGCACTAATGTTATGTGACTTATAATGTTGATGCGATCTGTGGGGGACGATTATAAGCCACATACGACCGTGATGTACCTAAAATGCATACATCATACATTAGTTATCTGCAGTAATGAATGAGAGTGCGTTCTTACCTCTACTGGTTGATAGTATATTATCTCCAGCAGGGAGATGTTGGTTTGCTGATTCTAAACGCAAATATTCTTATTAATATCTTTTATCTGAAAATATTATGCAAATACTTTTAATAAGAAAGTAAAGTCCTATATGAGATTATCTGCAAAAGTTTCAAACTGCAACCACTTGCATACATGAAACAAGTTCTACATGAATTAATCTACAATTATCCTAAGGTTAACACTTTTAATGAATAAAATACAAGTTCCATGAGATTATCTGCAAATTTTCTAAGGTAAACACTTTAATGAAAAAAAAAGTATGAAATGAACATTGAAATATTCTACGTGCAACCACTTTTTAATAAATCAAACACAAGTTCTAAATGAATTTATCTGAAATTATCGTAAGTGGAAACACTTTCACTGCATAAAATACAAGTTCTACATGTAAATACTTTTACTGAAGAAATTACAAGTCCTAAATTACTTTAGTTGAAACAATTTTGTGCAAATACTTTAAGTGAATAATCTACAAGTCCTAGAATGAATTTATTTGAAAAGATTTTTAGTGAAATTATTCTACATAATTTTTGCAATAAAATATATACGGTATAAAATGAAAATATGAAAGTATCAAAACTCATCAATAATAAAAATAAAGACTTACCATTTTCGAACACATGATGCAACACCACTTTATAACACTTTTCACTTTACTTGCTGCCGTATGAAGACGGAATGACTCTCTAGTGGAACCGATCCCTCTTAAATACAAATTTTGAAGTGGTAGGATGGGGAAAGTGGAATAAAAAGTAAAGTAGGTCATGTTAAATTTATATATGATAGGGAAAACCCTGAAAAAATTTCTAAAATTCATGAAAAACGTTTTGTGAAAACACCTATATTTAGCGAAACTGCTTCTATAGTACAGTATAACTCAAAAAACCAAACATGAATTCTTCAGTATCTTCTTCATCTGGCAACGATGCGTTGCCTCAGGTAAGCCAATTTTACAATTTTAATTTTTTGTTTTTTCCTTATTGTTGCGTTTTAACTTTTTTCTTTTTGTTTAGGTTGATATTATTAGGATCCTTTCTATAACGCCTGAGGCAACTTCATCCACCTTTATTGATGTTACTCCATCACCTCAGCTTCCTTCGTCCCGCTCACTCTCACCTGTGTATCCTACTTTTACCCTGTCGCTTGTTCAACCCTATCCCTGACGTCCCTACCACTCCAACACCTATTGCTTCCGGCTCCTGATGTAATGTACATCCCTCCCGCTGTTTTCAGTCCTATTTGGATACCTCAACCAGCGACGATAGTATCTACGAGATGACGACCGTAGTCCTGGATTCTCAACAGGAGCACGACCTAAATGCTGAGACAATCATACTGGACTTGACGAATGCTGAAGTTCTCACTGTCAGTAACGACGACAACGATAACGCTATTATACTTCTTACGGACGATGATGGTGATGATTAACGAACTTCTTCCAGTGTTGAGGCCATCTGTTCCTCCTGTGCTGGGAACAGCTGCCTCAACTCTGGTGATTACGACTCTGACGTAGTAATGGATCCTGCTTACAGCTACGATTCTGACGACTATGACAATGATGCACTAAGACAACAACGTATACTGAGACGTAGTGAGTTCTGTAATGAAACGTCGTTGAAGAGACAATGCTGAAGACGACTTCATGAAGTCTCTCATTAACAACGCACAGAGACTTGAACAAGCGCTCAGGAACTTGACGACATTTTGAACAAAACCGTGCACAGGAACATGACAAGTCACAGTGACAGGGTCCCAACGGACAATGACGCAGCTCCGGAGATCCAGGACGCAGAGAATGACGTCAACAATGAGATGCACGGTAATGATGACGACATGGACGACACTGACGACGATGACAGCTGGTTTTGGGCAACCCACATTCCTATGACCATAGGCCGCACTATGCTTATCTACAACATCATGTGTGCGATGGCGTCAGGAGACTGTAAAAAGCAATTCCGCATTCCTCATTGTTGCCGGTGGTACTGGCTCTTTACGCGCATCGCATCGTTACCTGGGACCGTCTCAGGTTCACGGTATGTATTCACCTTTCTACTACTAATGCACTAACACTTCTGTTTTTTTTTTCAGCTGGCCACCATAGTTCCCTTCGTCTGGAACTGTAATTTCGTGATTACGGAGAGCTCCCTTGAGGAGCAGCTCGACCTAGACTGGAATAATGTGATAAGCCTGGCTATTCTAAGTGGGTACGATCACGCCATTACACATCTGGAGATGATATTGGAAACTGGCGAAGAGATTGCAGGACTTTACGAACTTATCAGAGTTCGTAATGCAACTCTTCGGCAGATGGTCTTCACCAGTGATCGAGACAGACATAGTAAGTATACCTACTGTCAAGGATCTATACATACTAATACTATCTTTTCAGAAAAAACGATATCCTCAATAGTGAGGTCGCAGACTGGACTGGCGACTAACTGAGCGCACCGACTTACTAACTGACTGACTGCCTGACTGACTGGCTGAGCTGACTGACTGACTGACAAGCTGACAGTGACTGATAGAGAACAGCCAGACAAGACACCACACTTTGTATATGCTCAATCATATCTCTATGGTGCTCGTCATAAACTGCTGATGGATATCTACTACATCAAAGTTCATTTCCACATCTGCAGACGATACGGTTGAATGTTTTATGTGTGGGGTTAGAATAAACCGATGGCAGCCAGATGTCAATCCGTTACAGGAACATCTACGATGGGCACCACATTGCACTTATGCTCAGCTCCTCGCACCACGTCCGCGCAGATGTACTGAAACGGAAGTGGAGAGGACCTTCTGCACTTGTACTAAATCAAAATGTTTTATTCCTAAAGAAAATCATATATCTGAGTAATACATTTGTACATGTTTCTACATTAATTAAATATATTAACATATCGTTTTCTTTTCTTTTGTGGGTGGGCAAAAAAATACAAGTGGGTAAGAGTGGCAACCAGGTCACACGGATGTTATTGTAATTGTGGAACATGAACGCGCGTTAGGTCGCACGGATGGCCTTGTAATTGTGGAACAGGCAAGCGGGGTTTTAAAGTAGGTCACAGTGATGGCCTTGTAATTGTGGAACAGGAAAGCGGGGTTTGCGACCTTGGTTTTGTGGTAATGATATGTAATTAGGTCAAACATTGCGCTTTTTTGACCTTGGTACGGTGGGGACCTTGGTTTTGTGGCAACCTTGGAAATGTGGGGCCTTGGAAATGTGTGTCCCAAAAGTCTCCAATCTTACCTACTTCGTCCAAATAACGAAAGTTTACTGGTACGTGAAGAATTTAAAACTTATTTTAACAATCATGGGAAAGTTTCATGGAAAGATGATATGGTTTAAGATGATTAAATATAAATTGTACATCAAAATTATATTGTAAAGTTTATATATATATATATATATATATATATATATATATATATATATATATATATATATATATATACATATATGTTGAGATGATTAGAAATTACAGTGGTATAGCTATGTAATTCACATAGTAAGAAATGTCATTAATTTGTACAAATGGTACATTTAGATATATAATATTAGGTAGGACGGTTAATTAACATTGAGATGGATCTAAATTTATATAATTCATAATAATATGTTAATATAATAATAAACGACAACATATTACACGAGTATAAGGTATGTTAGTTATCGTAATGCAATAAATCAATTTCATTATTAGTTAGTGGGTTTATTTAAGTATAATTTTCCCAAAAGACATGAATCACAGGCTGTAGATAACAAATGTGATGTTAAAACTAGTATTAGGCATATATCAATGTCACAATTACTGTGTACGCAGACAAGGTATGTGAAAACGTAATATAAGTGCTAAAATTGAAGAACAAACAGGATAAATACATTAGTTATTAACAATAAGACATAAATAATCCAGCAGCTCTGAAATAATTGTGAATAATCAACATTTACAGACATTAAAGCCGTTTTTCGCGAATGAATTATTTCAACCGTTCCATATTGGTTCAAACCATGCCATTTTTGCGTCGAAACGGTGACGTCACGCGATGACTCGGTTTGAACCAATTCGTTGTGGTTTAAACTTACCTCGAAAGCCGGTTTGAATAAGGGTTCGAGATCAGCTGATTGTGATGCTGGTTTGTTTACAGGTTATGCAGCAGTGCAATTCGAATTTTAAGCGAAGAAACGTTAGCGTTTAATTTTTGTATTAATTGGTACCTATACCATTAAAACATGGAACAAAATATGGTGGAAGTGAACCTGTTTGATTTATTACTTTCTGTCGATGAAGAAACAGCAAGTAATCTGAAAGGTAACACAAACTTTTGCTTACTGTATCTGCATAATACTGAGTGATCTGTCTTATTTGTAGATGAAAATTTTTCTCTTAATTATTATAACGCAATTAAAGAACAAGTTTCAGGAGTCCAAATTACAGGTGGTAATACCAGCACGTTATGGAAGTATCCCAAAAGATAACTGAAGAAGATTGTGAGGCAACTAATCTGTTGTTAGCATTAAGAAAACAGTATGATGATCAATTTAGTGATAAGAAAACTTCTAAAATGATATTTGGACAAGAATTGCAAATAAAATGATTGAAATGGGGTATTTTGTAGGAGACGGCATTGCAGGACGGGAAAAGTGTCGCCAGAAATTTGCCAACCATCAACGACCTTATTTGAAAGTAAAAGATCAAAGGAAAAGAACTGGTGAAGGCAAAATTAAAGACCCTGAATATTTTGAGGAATTAGATGCCATTCTAGGTGACAAACACAAAGCAAACCCAAGTGTAATGTTTGATTGTCTAGATGAGCCTAGTGATTCACCACTAACACCGAGTTGTTCATCACCAGCACCTAGTTGTGTATCGCAAGCAACTAGTTGTTCATCAATATCTACACCAGCATCAAGACATGATACTCGATTTGATAAAGTACAAAAACAGTAAAACCCAAACCTTCTCGAGCTTCGGCATTAGAAGAAATCTTAAAACTGCAACGAGAAAACCAGATGAACAGAAATACAGAATTTGAAGCGATGATGCAGTTATTTGAGACTCAAAACAATCAGCGTCATGAACAATTAATGGCTTTGATTACAACAATGGGAGTGCCGAAAGCACCAAAAGGAAGGTGAAGGCAGACAACAGCGATGAGAGTGAATAAAATTCAAACATTTTATTATAATACTGTCACTGTTTAATAAAAATATGTCATACCAAAGTTAGCTGGAGTCATACATTTAATAAGTTACATGTGTTAAATTATCGAAAAGGTACATACAATTTCAGAAATATATTCTGCAAAAACTAAAAATTAGGATATCAATATGTGTACAACTATTGCAGTATATTACATATTTCGTGCCTTTATGAACGGCATCTATGGGCACATCACTTGCATTTATACGATCAACATTATCATTCACAACTGGTTCATGTTCATTCAAAAAATCTAAATTGATAAAGCAAAAATTATGTAAAATGCAGCATGCAACTATTATTTTAACAGCCTTTTCTACACTATTTACATTAATAAACTTTAATATTCGCCATCTGATTTCAGCAACCGAATGTATGTTCCACAACGATTCTGGTTATACTATGCAAATTATTGTATCGGCGTTGTCTGTCCGTTAGATTTCCGTAGTCCCTATAATTAAAAAAAAATAAAACTTATGCTAGTATTAATAATCCTTTTAACATTACTTATAAGGTGTCATTATCCAATTTCGCAGGGGGTAAGCTTTATCACCTATTAAATGATACTCGTTTCTAGGAAAACATTTTCTAAAATTTCCATTTTCTTCAGCAGCCCGATATATTGCTGAATTTTTGAAAACCTGAAGGATATGTAGTGCTTATTTTAATAGCTGCATATAACTGCAAATATTTACCCTACTGTCATGTGCAGAACCTGGAAAGCCAACCATAATATTTGAAAAAATTTCGTCTGTTGTGACAATTCCTTGTAGTTTTATTGAATGATTTCTGTTCTTATCAATATAGCTGTCCTGCTGATCTATAGGAGCTTTGAATTGAATATTACATGCATCAATTGCTCCAATGGCCCCTATAATACATTTAACATTAAGTTTGTAAAACTCAATAATTTTAAATGACAAACCTGGAAATCCACATCTCGCTACAAATGCATTTTCAATGTTAACTAATTCATGTACATCTGGCCACACAATAACTTTTTTATGTAAAGTCAGTATTTGTAGTAGCATGCCTTCGGTACAACTATAAACAGTTGATATAGCTACATTAAATATTTCTGCAATTCTTGCCAAACCTTCGCTTCTTCCTAACCATCAAGAGTGCTTGTTCCATAGGTATTGGCTGTTCTCCACCTACATATTTTTTCACAACAGTTTACATTATCCAGTAAAGTGTAAAATGTTTTTCTGGTCATTCTATATAACATAAAAATCACTGTCTAAGTAAGAGTGTATCCATTCTGCACAATAGCTTTCAATCCGTTTATGCTGTTCATTAGTATGTATTACAGCCAGCATTAAGTTCAGCACTTTATTATAATTATCATTATCCTCCAGATACCATCAAAGTAACAATTGTTGGTTGTATGTATCATAACTATCCATTAAAATGGCTATAACAGCCATTTTTAACTGTGCGACCTGAAATTGACAAAGAAACATATTCGATAAGTAAATTCTAATATTATCAGCACTCACATCATGTAAAAATCCAATAAATAAATGATTATGAATTCACTATTTTTAGGTTATGTTCGTTACGTAATAAAAAAACACACACCGGTTCAAAAATGCTCATTTTAGCGTTGATGAACATAACTGACGTCAGTCACGAACACGGTTCAAAACCGCGATTGAATACAGTCAACGCCGAAAAACGGCTTAAATTAGTGATAATTAACAATTCTATACAAGTCTTAGAAGAACTTATAAACTTCCAAAAGTGTGAAAATAAATTAATATAAGACGTAAACATTAAGGATATACACTTTCACAAACATTTAAAGTGCTTAAGAATGTAAAATTATACATTTAAAAATCACTGTATTAATTTGAGGTTGTTATTTCCTCACATAAAAATTATATAAAATTGTTATGGATTGGGACCAATTGGTCTAATTAAATTATAGGAGGTAAAAATAGTAAAGTAGCCTCAATTTCAAGTCACAAATCACTATATTAGTGACTATTTTACCAAATTTAGTTTTTAAGGGTATATGAAAATTTCAGATAATTTTCCTTTCAAATTGGCCGTAGGCGTTTAAAGGATGTGGATTTATATGTAGTAGCATCACATATTCATGTGAAATCAATTCCAGGCCTGAAAATTGCATAAAATTAGTATAAATTCAATAAAGCAATGTAAAAATTAACATGTTTAATAATTGGAGCAAGTAGTTCGTGTAAGGACTTATTTTATTAAAAATTGTGTAGATTCCAAAAATGTTGTTAGTTTTAAGATAGATTAAGGGTTCAAGAGAATTCACGTAACGTAAAATCGTCATTCAACCATGTCCAAGAGACTGCAGTGTTTGGAGTAAAGCATGATGAATGCAGTAGATGCTGTAAAAAATGGAATGCCAGCGTTAACAGCATCCAAACAGTTTGGTGTACCAAGAACGACTTTGTTGGATAAAGTTAAAGGAAGTGTTCCTTTACAAAGAAAATGGGGCCTGAGCCAGTATTAACACAAAATGAAGAAGCAGTTCTTGTTAAATGGATGTTTCACATTGCTAAGCGTGGGTTTCGTATCACCAAAGGAATACTTTTAGAAAGTGTACAACTCCTTGTCAAGCAAATGAAACGAACAACTCCTTTTACTGACGGAAAACCGGGCAAAAATGGTATGAATTATTTTTGAAACGTCATCCTGAAGTTTCACAAAGAGTAGCACAGAATCTGACTAAAGCTAGATCATCCGTATCAGAAGAACAAATTCGGTGTTGGTTTTCGAAATTGAACAATATGCGAAGGAGAACAATTTTACTGAAATTTGGAGTGACCCAAGACGGATATATAATTGCGATGAATCTGGATTTTTCTTAGCCCAAAAGGAGAAAAGTTCTAGTTAAAAGATGACAAAGCTATCTACTCCTTTATTAATAACGATGAAAAGGAGTGTATTACAACTTTAATAATGTCCAACACAGCAGGCCAATTACCAAGTCCAATGATTATGTTTGCCTACAAAGGTTACCACAGTATATAATTGCAAAGTGCCCTCTAATTGGGCAGTCGGTCACGGATTCCGGCTGGATGACGGCTGAATCATTTTTGAATACATAGCCAACGTGTTTTTCCCATGGTTGACAGAAAATAAAGTGATCTTACCAGTAGTACTTTTTGTTGATGGTCACAGCTCCACTTGACATTGCCTCTCAGTGAATTTTGTTCTCTAAACGGAATTATTTTGATTAGCCTTGTTCCTAATGCCACACAATCATGCAACCCCTCGATGTGGCATTATTCAAACCATTAAAACTGGAGTGGAGGAAGGCTGTCTTAGCCTGGAGATTAGAACATCAAGGAGGCAGGTTCAGAAAAGAAGATTTTGCCCCTTTTAAAAAGTTCTGGAAAATCTGAAAACCACTCCAGATATTTTAAAGAATGGATTCAAATCATGTGGGTTATGTCCTTTTGATCCAAATAATATTAAATTTGGTAAATTTTGTCAAAAATTAACAACTAACTCCTGTAGAAACAGCAATCGATAAAGAAGTAAACAAATGGAATGTTCAACATATTTTGGATTATTTTCAATTCAAAAATTCTGACAAATTACACATTTTTCAGAGTATGGGTTCAGAATATACAGGTCCATTGGAAGATAAAAGTTTGTTCATATTTTGGAAACAACTGCATCATCAAGTTTTCATAATAAAATCAACATGTGTCAGTTACAAATACTACTCAAGCACCTATTCTTATTACATTTTCCACAGATGAGATGGCAAACCCTACACACGATATCATGCAAACCGAACACTTTTCTGAAGCACAGATACTTATAACAGTACCAACAGATGACTCTCTAAGATCAAGCATAACCGATAAACCAAAAGAAGGGATGTTTCAATCTAACTCTAAGCAGTTTTGATTCATCTCTACTGAATGTGACAGCAGATGATTTACATATAGATCTATTGTTAAATGAAGATGAAAATAATCAAAGGTTCTTAAATGACGGACTAGCAACTCAAACGCTCGAACACAATACAGTAGTCCTTGAGAAACCGAAAAATCACAATCCAACGACAAGACACCAGATGTTGAAAAAGAGAACAAATTGCAACTAAAGTGGTCGAAAAGAATTAGAACCTAAAAATTTTAATATTAGTGAGGCATTTGAAACAACGCCGCTCAAAAGAATATCTGACGAAGATAACATTCCAACGCCATTTAAAAAGCTTTATTTTGGCCATCTTCGGCAGCAAACAAAAAGATATTAAACAACCGAAAGAAAATTACCGGCAGTAGCAACGTGTTCAAAATGGCAAGACCACCAAAGAAGAAAACAAGAAAAGAAAGAGCAAGAAAAAAGAGAAAGAAGATCGAAAATTAGCAAGAGCACTGAAGTGTAAGAAAGGAAAAGGAAATCGATAAAGAAAACAGACAAGAGAAACAGTTAACAATTGGGGCTTATGTAATAATTGAGTACGAAGGAGAATATTTTCCTGGGTTAATTATAAATACCCGAAAAGACCTATATACAATCAAAGTAATGTCCAAGAGTGGAAAAGGATTGAAGTGGCCCAAGGAAGATGACATTTTGGACTATAAACCTAAAGACATTATGTGCGATATTGTTACTCCAAAACAAATCAATAAACGTGAGTATACGAAATGTCAAAATATTGTTCTGTATAAATAGTTTTATCAAAGATGTGTTATTTTTAATTAGAGTTAAAGTTTTGTTTAATTTTTTTATTATTTATGGATACATTCTTAGTTACCATATTTATATGATATTATAATTAAACCGTTAATACGCTTTTTTAAGAAGTCTTTTCTTTTTTCCAATTGTCGATAAATGGGTGTCGATAACTAGTCAACGACAATTTTTCGGTGTCGATAACTGTGTATCTGAGGTGATTTATTTATATATTCATTTTATCAAAGAGGTTTAATTTTTGCTTACCTAGGTGTTATATAAGGTCCAATGTATGTAAATATTATTAATAATAGGCCATTCGAACTAGAATTATAATGTGGTTGTAGTTGAAGTATGAAACTATTGACTGTAATGTCGATAGCTGGTGCATTTACCTTACATGTATGGCGTGTTTTCATTTTGCATTCACTGAAAGGTCATATGAATGCGTATTCATAGCGCATGCTCAGATATTATACATTTGAAGATTTTTTATGTACAGGGAGTTGCACATATATCGATGCAATTTAAAAATTATATTTCTATTTCTTTGAACGAGTTGAATATAATAAAATATAAATGGGCGACAACTCAATGTAAATTAATCACATTACTTATAATTATAAAAATTCAAAATCAGAATATAAATCCACAAGCTAACAATTTACTTTTCTATAGTTTTAAAATGTCTTTAAATTTGAACCCTATACCCTTTGAAGAGTCTTTAAATGCAACTGTTAAGCTAGCTAGGCAATATAAATTATATCAGTATAAATTTTATGGCTTCCCAATCGTGAGCATAGATTAAAAATATTGTAAAAAATATCAGTTCAATAAATATTATATATATATATATATATATATATATAATATATATATATATATATATATATATATATATATATATATATATATATATATATCGGTATTATTTTAATAAGTATTATAATGATAAATATAATAATAGATAATTATTACTAATAAAAACCACATTCCTAATCTTCATCGTCATTCAATGCAGCTGTATGAATGATCTGTTGAATGTCCCATTTACATTTTTAGTATAGATTTATTTTCAAAATCACTAGCTCATGGCCTATAAAATTACAAAAGTCTCAATTTCAGGCGAGAGGTCTGATTTTTCGTTTGTAATATCTTGTATCGCTTCTGATATAATTTCAGAAAGTGTTTCTTGTTGGGTTTCTTCCTCTTTGTTTTAGGTCCACCTTCAACGCACCCTTTCCATTTGATGATGATGCTACACTGACTGCTGGTGACAGCAAACCATCATTTATAATTGTATACATTCCTTCGGCATCATAATCATTATTAATCTAGGTGAAAGTAAACACATTTGCATACATAATAAAACACAAAATACTATACTTACAATTTCAATGTTTTCATCATTATAATAATTAATGGTACCTCATTCTGACTTTCATAATTTTCACTGTTTTGTGTGACTGTAGATTGGGTATTTGATTGTAAATTGATTCCTTTGTCCTTTTGCAATAAGGTAAAATAAACATCATATGTTCATACAACCCCAGCTTGGTTGAATGACATTGTCAGAACCAGCACCAGATGATGGTGTCTTCTTAAAATTTCTGGACTTAAAAGTCCGTAAATTATTTAATTTCTTCATTATTTCCTCCGTTGTAAAGGCTACTTTAAACATTGCTTGCAGTTCCATTTTAATAATTTCAAGCTTTTTGTCGCATTGTTTTATTGTGGTAACTTGATGATGTGGTCTAAAATTACCATTGAGTTAGAAATTTACGTTATGATTAATTTTGATTAGACAGATAAGGACAAATGAGTAATTGTGATTAGATACTCACATAAGTCAAAATTTAATATTCCAAACTCTACTACTTAAACTTTCTTACCTTATATAAAACTGGTTGCAGTTCATAAAGTGTAATTAGAGTCTTTGTTACTTCAGGTGTCCACTTTCCTTTTGTACAGCTCATTTTGTTAAATTAATATAAATTCACTTTCTCGCCACACGATCGTAAATAACTAATAACCTGTTCTGTTTAAGAGGGTGTTCAGAGTTCAGACAACAAATAACTCGGTTGGTCGCTGCAGAGGTTGGAATCACCGAAATTTGTGTATAAAATTATCAGTGGCAAGTCTAGTATTGAAACTTGTAAAGAAAATAGGTCCGGACCTAGTTTATAAAATAGTTTCTAAGGTTCTGAATTACACTATCCAAATTTCTACAATGCGTCTAGTTTTCAAACTTGTCAAAGTTTCTAGACAAAAAAGTATAATGTCACTCAATCTTAAAACATGAGTATGAAAATTCTTACAAGTTACAATTGTATAGGTCCAACAATATTTAACCATGGTAAATAATAATGATATAACACCATTGTCTTTTAAAATGTAGGAGAAAAGCTAATTAGATTAACCGTGAAACGAGCAAAATTCTTCAACCGCGTAACTGTAAATGAGTGCAGAGAGCACAAAATAACCCGTTGTTATAGCTTTTGGGTTACAATAGTTTTGTTTATCTAATCTACTTTTGTTAGATTACAGTAGTTTTATTCATCTAATCTAAACCAATACCCGTACGCTGTCATCACATACAATCATATGGTTTCCACTGTACGAATATGTTTCGTTACCATCAAATACCCTAAATGACAATACCCGACACTGATAAAATTTTTTGCGACAAGACACTCAGCGCCTCTACCGCAACAATGTTACTAAATCGACAGTTTGCATTTCGCCATTTGAAGGTGTAAAACTTGTACTGAATAACAGTTAATTATTTGAAATTGTATTACTGCATTCAAGTAAAATGGTTGGGAGAATATGAATGTATGGCTGTTCTAGTTATGTTGGAATTCATTTATCAAAAGCTTCCACAATTTTCAAGAGAACCTGAATTGTAAGTACCTACATGCCTACTTGTGCCATGATAACATACAAATATTGATTATTAAATTATTTACTTATTATTTTAGCGTATTTTGATGTAATTTCAATCTTTAACGGTTTTTCTTTTAAGATGCAAAACATGGGTAGTATTGACAAAGAGGGCAGACCTTGACCTCTTAATTAAAAATGTTGGTTTGAAAAAATTAAACACGTCATACAGCATATGTTCCGACCATTTTCGTGAAGAAGACTATGTGAATGTTAGAAATAAATCCAAGGGTAATGTATTTTGATTTTCGAATAATGAAACTTGTTAAAATAGTTATTATAGCGTACCATGACAAAATGTATGATATGTAAATATAACTTGATCTTATATGGAATAGGTGAACATTATTTTGCCAAATACTTGTTTTCCGACATTACTTTGTTTGATAGGTTGAAGAAAGGCACAGTACCTTCTCTAAATTTACCACTGAAGAAAAATGTATTACCTCGTATAACTGGTAAAAGAAAACGAGAAGGTCCAGAACTGGCCATGTTAGAGGCTTCTACATCGAGTCTAACAACAACTGTTGATCAAGAAGGTACGTTTTCATTGATGTAGTTGTCTAGTATAGTCATTTCAGCATATAAAGTGTTGGTATGTGAAGATGTTCGTTCAAACAAAGCATCAAATGTAAGCATTGGAAAATTTTAAAACCAGAATAATAGGTTCAGTCAAACATATTGATTTTCAAGTTGGACAGTGAGAATCGCCTAAGTAGATATACTACCACTTCTGATCCACTTTTGTCACTAGATTTGTCACCAGATCTAGAAAAGTCACCAGAAAAGTCACTAGATTTCTAGGTTGGTAACATTGCCTAAGATATACTACCGCACTTCTGATCCACTTTTGTAACTAGATTTGTCACCAGATCTAGAAAAACTCACCAGAAAAGTCACTAGATTTCTAGGTTGGTAACATTGCCTATTTCAAGGGGTGGTAAGTCAAGGCCACGTTGGTAACCCTGTGAAGGTTGAAGGGGTAGCAACCCTGCTAAGTCAAGGCCACGTGTTAGGTTGGTAACCCTGCTAAGTCAAGGTCACTCCTGTTGGTGAAATCAAGCGAGCTCTTTCAAGGTCAACGTGCAAGGTAATCATAAATGTAAGAATATAATTTTCAAGGTCAAACTTTTTAGCGGGAAATATAAATTTTTGGAGCTGATCATCATATATATATATATATATATATATATATATATATATATATATATATATATATATATATATATATATGACGCATATTTCTTATATAAATTGCAGCGAGCTGTATGTTGAGATCGGTCTGCAACTCGTAATTGTTAAATATGGAATTAACAGGGTTAAACCAAAGCACCTATTGCAAACCCTTTAAAAATGCGTGCGAGCTCGATATATCGAGAAAGTATAAAGTAACGAATATGGATATAATGAATACTAAGTACGGTGAACGTATAGTGATAGAAACGGGTGATTTTAAATGTGTATTGCCGGAACGCTTTTATGTGTATTTCAAAAAGAAGAAACACGAATTGAAGAATTTAAAACACTCCTAAACACGAAGGATGTGTTTATAAGTAGTTTGGGCAGCTGGCAAAACAACAAACATAACATTTTCTTTTAATAGTAGCACCCTACCATATGTAAAATTGAAATACTAGAATTATTTTCTTAAGCGTTTAGTCATAGTGAAATTGTGAGCAAGTAAAGTCATGCAAGTAGCAATAAAATCATTTCTGGAACGATCGAAACTCAGAAGTTCACCGTTATATATGGATACCCACATCATTGCAGTAACAATCTGAATAATAATTTAACATTTTGTTGTTGGTGCTGTCAAAATAGTGATGGTAGTAGTAAAATGAAGAGAAACACGATGAAGGTTATTCTTCTGCTAAGACTGACTGGACATCATCATTTCAATATAAGGATGAAGTGTATAAACAAGCAGCTAAGGAATACTTAATCGATTGTACTTATTATAAACTATCGAACGATACTGATCATGCAAAACATCTGAAATTGGATACAGTACACTCAACCTTGCACCAGTGGTGCGTATTGTGGTAATTGTGATCAAAGCAATAATGTAGTGTTGGATATGAAGGAATGGAATGAGCTTCTAAGATGGTATTCATATGTAGAATTACAATTTTTCCGATCCCAAGAAATTGAAAATAAAATTGATTGGTCAAATGTAAACGAAGAAGAAGATATAATCTATGATCAACATTATGAATCTCTATCTAGTAATCTTGGTATTTATTACAATTGGGAATTAATTAAAGGATATGACAGAATTTTGAAAACTGTTATGATAGAAAACTACAAGTGCTGTTCTTGCACATTCAACTCACATAGTATAGAAGAACTATTCAATTTAAAGGATATAGTAAGCTATAGATTGGAATTTCTTGAATCTTACAATCTGATGTGTTTTATGAAAACTTCATACAACAAGTTGTTGACTACCGTCGTTTTCGTGAGAGAGAATTCAGTGGTGGTGATGATGACATTTATAAAGATATTGATGATGTTATAAATGCTAAGTATAATATTAATTCACATAACACTGTATTGTTGTATTATCGTCCTGCTTATCTAATGTATAGCATTTACTGAATAAAAGAAAATAACTATGATCCATGTAAACAATGCTAGTTAAGAAGCGAAAATCATATCAGTTTAGTCCTTTACCCAAACATTCTGAATTTTCGTATATAAACTCAATAAGTAAGAGCGCAAAAGATAACATTTTCCAAAATTTCTCAAAAGTAAAAAAAAAATATCACATCAATGAAAAAAATTTGTTAAGTATACGGTGTTAATTGCTTAATAAATCACAACTCCAATGTCCTTTACCCAAAAATTCTGAAATTTCGTATACAGACCCAATAAATTAGAGCGCCAATGATAGCAGTTTCAAAAAATTTGCCAAAACAAAAAAAAATGTGATAAAAAAAGATGAATTTTACCAATGTAAATTTATATGTAAGTGAACGTTGTTAATTGCTTAATAAATCACAACTCCAATGTCCTTTACCCAAAAATTCTGAAATTTCGTATACAGGCCCAATAAATTAGAGCGCCAATGATAGAACTAAAAAAAATTTGGAAAAAACTTGAAGGTCCTCTTTTACTATTAGAATATTAAACGTACATTTTTCCCAAATAAATTGAGCACCAATATGAAATATGATATAATAAAACAATAGTGTAACTAATTTGTAAACTATTTGTAATACGGTTTTTTTCTAAAATAGATTGTAACGATTTTTCATGAAATAAAGTAATAATAACGCTCACAATGAATCTTTAGACATCTTATATATATATATATATATATATATATATATATATATATATATATATACACACAATTCAAGTTAAATGGATTGTACTGTAATGAGTAAAAGCATGCAATTGCAAAAATACATCCATTAGTATTATCAGTATGATTTGTAATATTATATTAAAATAGAATTACAAGTACTGTACTAGAATGGAATGCATAATTGCAATTATTGCTTGTAAACGATAGACGTGTACTTTAACTATGAAATTGATGTATGTTTGAAAGTGTGATGTAAGAAAAGATGTATGGAAAGAGATAAAAACGAGTCGAAGAGGACGTGCTCCGGGGTTTACGCGGGGTTTGGGGAGGAAACAGTAAAATCCTAGAAAAATGCGCTCTTAAAAATTTAAATTTTTCACCTAATTCTGAGAAAAAATTTTTTTCTGCGCAGTTGTGTTTTAGAAGTGGTAATCTATCATTTCACGTATAAATTTTTCAAAATATGAAAAAATTACACTTAAATTAGCCAATTCCATTTTGAAACAACAAAAGCACTTAAAACACACCTTTTGTACTTACGTAAGCTCAGAAGATACATATGCATGCAATTTATCCATTTAATGTATCTAAATGCTCTTTAAATTACCCAATTCAATTTTAAAACAACACTTAAAACATGACTTGTAATTTTCGGCAGCGTTAATAATAATAATTGTAGGATAATGAACGCAGTTATTTTGCTGTGAAAGCATTTAGCAAACATTCTATTTTTATATGTCATCAGTTTACATTACAACTTTGAAACGGATTTGAAAATGTATCAATGCAATTGCGTCATTTGTGTTGCATAAATACATGCCGTAAAGTTTTCAGATTTACATGCATTTGAGAACTGTTTTGACTTTTATTTAACGCAAGCTTTCCTTTCTCTTTAACTGTATTATATTTTCACACTTTCTTTATATGCATGATATTTTGCAATAACCTTCTTAGTGTATTTTTAAGTTATCATTTCCTATAATTACAAAATTAATTGAAATTAACATTTTGTATTCAACACTTACTTAAGGATTCAATTATTTCCTTAACTTATTATAAGTTAAAAATTTGTAACACAGCATGCAATTAAAATTTGCAAAAAGGACTGCTTTACTTTGATGTAAGTCAGACTTCCAGATGTTTTTAATTTTTTTTTCCTTAACATAGATCATTTCACTTTTCTAGCGCAACTTGGACTATCACTCACATTTTTTAGCTGTAGTAAAATTTTTTGGATAATGGGAATAATTCACGAAAAATAATAAAAATATAAAAACAATTTACATTTATTTTGTACAATAAAAAGATACAATAAATTCCACAAAAAAAACATCACACATCCATCCCTTCCAACTTAACCAATATATTTTCAGTCTTTAATTTAACTATAAATAAAAGAAATGTAGAATGATATGCAAAAGTGCAAGTTGTGTTGCATAAGTAATTGGCGTGCATCTTTTATTAAAAAAATTTGAATGTCCGCACTATTTACACAAAAAATTCGAGATATATAAAATCATATGTATATTTCCAATGATATACTGCAATTGAATATCTTATTTTTTATGCATTAAATTCATATTTTTAGAGGTTATGTTTCAAATGAAAATTTTAACACTTCATCTTCTGTTCACTTATAACATCGGCTTAACTTTCTTTATATATGTGTTAATGAAAAATAATAAAGTATAAAAAAATTTAATCACAACACTACTTAGTACCTAATTATAAACTAACTTAAATGTCTAAACTATCCAATATTCTTAACGCATTTTGTGATTTTTAATGTTCTGTCGTGCAACTTGTGTTGTTGTTCGCTGCAGCCAACTCATTATTTAATCACTCCACTTTTGCCACTTCCGATTTTTCAGAATTAATGTATGTTGATAAAATGTTCTGCAACCACCTAACACTTTTATTTTAAATTGCTGCAAGTCTGTAGGATCCTGAGATATTGCTTGTGATGGTGGTGGTGAACACACTGGTCGTATTAATTCTAAATTTTTCCTCCGTATTGGAGGATGTAGTTGGCTGCGGTGGTGGTGGTAGTGAAGTTTCAATTCCTCCATATTGGAGGAATGTAGGTGGCTGCAGTGGTGGTGGTGGTAAGCTACAACTGTGGTTGCGGGCGTGATGCTAGAAAATAATTGGTTTGGTTAATAATATATTTATTAAGGAAATCACCACATAAAACAATACATTAAGCAAGGAATACTTACTTTTCAAGAACCTTGCAAAGTCGTCGTCCTCTACATCACTGTCGCGTATAGAGATGATTGGTATCTCATTTTCACTTACAAGTGTCTCAACAACTTATTTTGACCCCCACTAATACATCTTGCAGTATGTTCGCTTTCTTCTTCTTTTGTAGTGACAGTTTTGAGCGTTTGCTGTTTGATGCCATTTTGTCTGTATAGTATGTATGTAACTACTGAATATTGAAATAAAATTATTATGATTATATACATGTAAATTTGTTAACGTGTACAAAAAAAGTGGAAGTGGTTACTATTGAGCTGTGCAAGCAAAGGTGATGAATGCATCATAATCTAGACATGAAAAGGTATTTCATGCCATGTCAGCAATGTTAGGTTATTAGATATTACCAGTAAACGTCCACTAAAGATAATACTAAAGAAAGTGCAATATCTGCATCTTTCTGAACTGAAGCTCTTGGGAATACGCAATCTAAAGGCAATGAACTAAAGAGTGTGAAAGTATCAAATTTCATTTTCATATAAGTCGAGTTTTTGTATGCTGCATAAGGTCAAATACAAGTTATAACAAGTTTGTGATATTTAACCTTGAATTGGGGAAGCGTTTTTAGTCATCTTAATAATGACGGAATCAATGATGTTAGTTTTGCACATGCGGTTAATGTTTGGAACAAATTTCATATTAGATCGTTAGGGAGTACTCAGATTTGTATTTAAAAACGTTCTACTTTTAGCTGATATTTTCGAAAATTTTCGGCAAACTTGTTTAAGTACTTAACAAACTTGATCCTCTGCACTATTGTACAGCCCCAGTTTAGCATTCGATGCTATGCTTAAAATTACACAAGTAAAGTTAGAACTATTTACTGATATTGATATGCTAATGTTTATTGAAAGAGGAATTAGGGTGGTGTGGCTCAATGTTCTAATCGGTATGCTAAAGCTAACAATAAGTACATGGGGAAAAATTTGATCCCACTTCCGAAAGTGTGTATTTAATGTACTACGACGTAAATAATTTATACTGAGCCACCATGTCAGAATTTCTACCATTTGGTGATTTTTCTTTTGTTGATAATTTTGAAACTTTAGATTTAATAAACCATCCTGATGATTCGGAAATTGGCTATATAGTCGAGTGTGATTTAGACTATCCCATAGAATTACATGAGAGTCACAGTGATCTACCATTGGCACCCGAACATATGGTTCCACCGTACCTGATTCAAATTCTAAAAGTGCATCGTATATTACGTTTTCAGCAATCACCATGGTTAAAAAATATATCGATTTAAATACAACCATGCGTCAGCAATCTCAAAATGAATTTGACAAAATTTTTATAAGTTAATGATTAATAGTGTTTTGGGAGCTGATGGAAAATGTATGTAAATATAAGGATATACGTTTAATAACAAAATGGGATGGTCACTATGGTGCTCATGCTTACATATCAAAACCAAATTTTCATAGTTGTACAATATTTAGCAATGATATGCTCATCATTCAAATGAACAAGCTGGAAGTATATCTAAATAAACCCATATATGCAGGCTTCAGTGTTTTAGACGTTTCAAAAACTTTTTATACAATTTTCATTATGGTTACATCCTACCTAAGTTTCCAAATAATTAAGCTCTTGTACACAGATACAGATAGCCTTATATACACATTTTCGGTTCCTGATATCTATGAGTACATTAAAGAAGACATTGATAAATTCGATACATCTGACTATAGTCCTGAAAATATCTTCGGAATTTGTAGGACTTCGTGCAAAAATGTATGCTTACACTGTTGATAAAAAGTTGTAAAAAATCAAAGGGTTCTACCGCAAGCATCAAACAGATCACGATAAATGATTATAAACATATTTTGTTTGATGGTAACGTAATAAGGCGATATCAATATTTGATAAGGTCAAAGAGACATTATGTGTTTACAATAAAACAGAATAAAGTAATACTTAGTCCTTACGATGATAAACGATTGGTAAATTTCAATTTCACAGATACTAAACCTTGGGGATTTAACTTTACTTTAACTTCTGTTTCAGAAAACATAATTATGAGCAGTCTCGAAAATAAACTGCATGATGAACTATGGTACAGTAGTGATCAAATCTACAGAAAGTACCTGAAGCGTTCTTTGATGAGTGTTCCTAAAGCTTTGTAATTGCATATACTACAACATATTATTATTCCTGATGAGTGTTTTAACTGGTGTGCTATAAATTCAAAGTGTGCAAATGAAGTTATTATTAAGACATTATTTGATAAAAAATTAAATTGGACAATAGCATTAAAAGTTTTACAAAATTGTGCATTAATAAAGGTTACAATTCATTAACTTTTAATGAATTGATAAAATCTTAGATGATATGAATTTACTTGGTAACGTACCGCTTAAAATGTATGTATACAATTTATTATGGGTGGATGATGATTCAACAAATGTTAAATCTAGCTTAGAAATATTAATTCTGCTTATAAAGATACATTATTTATTATAACTGAATGTATTGAGAAGCAGCATATTATGCTAATTACAAATGTCTCGATATTTTGATTGAAATATTATTAGAACAAAACATTAACTATAAGTTTCAACCATGGGAAAACGAGGAACATCACAAATTTATTACTGGATACTAGACAACATCAATAAAGGTGAAACAAATTCAAATTCCTGCTTGGGATGGAGATGTGGGCCAGATTCGGTGATGGCCATCCAGTAATTTAAGTGATTATAGAAGTACTTTAGGTTCACTTTATAAGATAATGAAATTTTAAAAATAAATGTAATATTTAAAAAAATAAAATACTATTATATTTTATGTGCGTTTTATTTCATCTAAGAGCTACATCCTTTTCTACAAACTATATATATATATATATATATATATATATATAAACTAATATAAGTAATTTGTTTCACAAAGTACAGGTTAAATGTTATAAAACAATATCATCCTTATTGATCCATGATCTTTCATCCAATCCCCACCATTTTACGAATAACTTATTATTCTTGGAGCGAAGCACTTTTTCTACTAGATATACATCGGGATACTTTGTTTTTTGTAATTCATGTTCATAAAACCCTCCCAATACAGGATTTCCCTTCATGTCTTCCAGCATGTACGTAGTGGGGTTAGTAACGCGAACTTTCACAATCTTAAATAGTTCACTAGACCAATTGAGTGTGTATCCTTTGGCGAAAATATTTTTAAATTTACTGATTCGTACTATGTCACCCACAGAATATCGATTCCTATCGAATATTTTTATGTTAGTGTAAGCCTCTAGCTTTGTATTATTACTAACATCTTTGGGCTTCATTCTAATAGTTCTATGCTTACGATTGTTATAATCCATCGTTATGGTATCAATTGTATCAATCCATTTGTATTTACCTTGCAGGCTGAATGACTTATATAGAGCACCTTTAATGGGTCTGATAACACGTTCAGCAATTGCAGCCTTCTTTGTGCTATAGGTAGAGTAATGATTGACTCCATAACGATGCATTAGTTTAGTAAAATGCTCATTGTAGAATTCTTTTCCTGCATCTGTCTGCAAATTGGTAGGTTTCCGACCTCTTTCGAAGATTGTTTGCATGGCCTTGGTAACTTCTTGACCTGTTTTCGTTTTTAATCCTTTAGTCCATAAGTATTTCGAAAAACAGTCGATGACCACTAACATATACTTATAACCCTTATTTTGTTTGGCATATGTGTTAAATTCAGCTAAATCTGCTTGCCAAAGATCATCAAAACCTCTAATTATTGTTCGCCTTCGTTTAAAATTTTTTCGTGCAGGTTTGTGCAATTCGTTGACGAGTTGTAATTTGGACATGGTGCTAATTTATCCACAATTTCTTTAAGTTGACGTAGTTTTTCCTCCAGCGCTAGATAAGCGTTGGCGTTTCCTTTGAAAGTGTTCCGAACTGCTTGTAAACAGAAATCAAGGTATCCTTTATTTATAGCATCACCATCTTCTTCAGGGTCAGCCAACTGTGTCAAACGATTTCCATCCAAATCGAACCTTGTTGGTACATAATATTGCCTAGTGATGACATCTTGAGGATCTATGGGATTGGCCACATTGCTGAGTCTCTTATTCTCAATATCAAATTGATTAGCATCAATCTGTTTAAACTGAGGGCTAGTTTCTTTAATTGATACTGGACATATGAACGTCCAAATTTGTCAAGGGCATTTTAGTTGACATGTCGACATCAATGCATTCTCATTTATATTGTTTAAAAAGCGGTTGTTCGGTTTTTCAATGTATCCATCTTCATATAGTTCTTCTACAATTGATATTATGTCATTTACAACACCTGTGTTTCCCGCTAATTTTTCTGCCCACAATACTTCCAGATCACGAATTAGTTCATGTATATCATTCCAATATTTATATTCAATGGGTCTGTTTGTTAATTCCTTAAAAACATAGCTCCACCTTCTCCCTTGGTTGTGGTGGGTGATGATGACAGCAAGGGTTTGATTATTTGTGTATACTTTTGCTGCGGCTTCCTCGAATCTGTGCACTTACGTCATAATCTCGCCTTACTACATTCGTAGCCTCTAAAATAGTTCTATATTTTTTCTATCTGTTGACTTTACTAGACTTAAGTCAGGTTCATTCATAATAAGCAGATCATATAATCCTGGAGTCCCTTTATACGTGACACCTTTAATAATTATATCGTCTCCTTAATTGTGATGGGTGTATTACCAATTGTCCATTTATCAGTTTTGGTATCATAGTGGACTCCATACGTATGATCAATATCACCTTCAGCATTCTTTAAAATACGTTCAACATATATACGCGGCAATTCATTGTACTGCTCGAGAAATTCTTCTGAGATGGGTTCATTATGGGATCATCTGCGATACTAGACAGTTCTTCTTCTTCTCCCGTATTAATCTCTCCCATGACGGATGTCTCTAAGAAAGATGGAAGACTTGGGGAAGGATTTCTTTGAAAAACGGAAGCTGAGCTAGTGGACTAGTAGCACCCTTACCTGAATCACCTAATGGAGTGAGACCTGGGGTCCGTTGAACTTGAGCTAGCGGCTAGTGGGGATAGTAGCATGCTTCCTTGGAAATATGAATACGGGTAGTTTTTAGGTTTAACATCAATGACCTCCTCCTTTTAGGTGTTTTATTATCGATTTTATTTACTATTTCAGTTAGAGGTTCTATTAAAGGCTTATAAGTACTTTCGAATGTTCTTTCATTATCAATGCGAGCAGTCTTAATACTGTTATACTTCTGCCGTATTATTTTACGAGCCTGAATAATTTTTTCTTTAATATCCTCTCCTTGTTGTCCATTGCGACAAACAGGTACCGGTTCACCTTGAACAGGTAGCTGTTTATACTAAACAGATAGCTGTTAATACCTAAACAGATCAGTTACTACTAAACTGCTGAATGCGGTTTAAGGTATTATATATATATATATATATATATATTTATTATATATTAACTTCAGCATCCTTGTTTATGACCATGAAACCAAACGGATCTACCCAACACTTTGAACACATGTCCCGAAACAATTTCATGCTTATGGTGGGACTTATATGATCCTCATACGCATGTTTTAAGTTTAATTCATCTTGCTCAAATAATATAATTAGATTCGCATTATCACGAATTAATTGCTTTGGAATTTTACTGTAAGTTTGACCCAAATAGAAACAGTCAATATCGTTATGCCTACCCATAGAAGAATATGCCCTTATATTATTTTGCTTTTCACAAGCGATATCATCGAAGATAAAAAATAGAGTTTGATTTTGCACAATTAGGCTCAATCACATCTTGATTGTCGCTGAAGGTAAAGTAATATTTTATTAATAAATTTTTAAAATTTGACTTGTTTTGACATGACAAGATACAACATTTTAAATTTCAAACCATTTTTCAGTAAGGACTAATATTTTTATTATTTTTAATTATTCCCATTTCCAAAAATTTTATCGCTAAAAAATGTGATTAGTAAGTTGCCTAGAAAAGGAAATATCTATGTTAAAAAAAAATTAAAAAATTTTGCTTTTCAGCATATTTTCAATAAAAAAGAGTTTTTGCAAATTTTAATTGATGCTGGTTAAAATTTTCTTATAATAAGTTAAAATTTGAACCTTGTAAGTGTTGAATACAAAATGTTAATTTCAAAATTTTGTAAAAGGAAATTAATTAAAATACCAAAATTATTAAAAAATGATATAAAGAAAGTGTGAAAATAAATACAGTTAAAAAAAAAAAACTTGCGTTAAATAAAAGTAAAACAGTTCTCAAATAATTAAATCTGAAAATTTAACCTTATTTAGAAAAAATGACCAATTGTTGATACATTTTAAATTTTCAAATTGTAATTAAATGATACTAAAAAAATAGAATGTTTGCTAAATGTTTACAGAAAAAACTGCGTTATTATCCACAATTTTAATTAAGTACCGAAAATTACGCATGTTTTAAGTGTTGTTTTAAAATTGAATTGGGTAATTTAAAGAGCATTTAAAATTAAATGGTAAATTCAGCATATGTTCTTCTACTTAGTAAGTACAAAATTGTTTTAAGTGTTTTGTTTTTAAAATGGAATTGGGTAATTTAAAATTTTTATATTTTAAAAAAATTGAAATGATAGATTCCACTTCTAAAACAAATGGAAAAAAATTTTTTTTCAAATTGGGAAAAATTTAAATTTTAAGGGATTTTTCTAGGATTTTACGTTTTAAACCCCTAAACCCCAACCGGAATTTTCGATGTTTTTATTTTTAAATTTTTCTTTACCCTTTCAAACCTAACAAGAAGCACGTCTATCGTTTCCTTTCAATTACATTCCTTCTTACATACTTTAATTCATTTTAATATAAATTACAAATCTATGTTACAAGGATTATTTTTGCAATTACTTCCATTACAGTACAATCCATTTAATTAATTTTTTATATTTAATATTAATTATATATATTAATATATATATAAATATATATATATATATATATATATATATAAATTTAAAGATTCATTGTGAGCGTTATTATTATTTTTAAAAATGTACGTTTAATATTCTAATAGTAAAAGGACCTTTTTTTTCCAAATTTTTTATTAGTTCTATCATTGGCCTCTAATTTATTGGGCCTGTATACGAAATTTCAAATTTTTGGGTAAAGGACATTAGTTGTGGTTTATTAAAATTAACAACGTTCATTTACATATAAATTTACATTGGTAAAATTCATCTTTTTTATCACATTTTTTTTTTTGGCAAATTTTTGAAACTGCTATCATTGGCGCTCTAATTTTTGGGTCTGTATACGAAATTTAAGAATTTTGGGTAAAGGACATTGAGTTGTGATTTAAACAATTAACACCGTATACTTAACAAATTTTTTCATTGATGTGATATTTTTTTTTTTAGAAATTTTGAAATGTTATCTTTGCGCTCTTACTTTTGAGTTTATAACGAAAATTCAGAATTTTGGGTAAAGGACTAAACTGATATGATTTTCGCTTCTTAACTAGCATTGTTTACATGGATGGATAGAATTTTATACCTAAATTGAAAAAAAAATCATAGTTATTTTATTTTAGTAAATGCTATACATTAGATAAGCAGGACGATAATACAACAATACAGTGTTATGTGAATTAATATTATACTTAGCATTTATAACATCATCAATATCTTTATAAATGTCATCATCATCACCACCACTGAATTCTCTCTCACGAAAACGACGGTAGTCAACAACTTGTTGTATGAACTTTTCATAAAAACACATCAGATTGTAAGATTCAAGAAATTCCAATCTATAATATATCCTTTAAATTGAATAGTTCTTCTATACTATGTGAGTTGAATGGCAAGAACAGCACTTGTAGTTTTCTATCATAACAGTTTTCAAAATTCTGTCATATCCTTTAATTAATTCCCAATTGTAATAAATACCAAGATTACTAGATAGAGATTCATAATGTTGATCATAGATTATATCTTTTCTTCTTTTTTGACCAATCAATTTTATTTTCAATTTCTTGGGATCGGAAAATTGTAATTCTACATATGAATACCATCTTAGAAGCTCATTCCATTCCTTCATATCCAACACTACATTATTGCTTTGATTTACCACACCCAATACGCACCACTGGTGCAAGGTTGAGGTTTGTATCCAATTTCCAGATGTTTGCATGATCAGTATCGTTCGATAGTTTATAATAAGTACAATCGATTAAGTATTCCTTAGCTGCTTGTTTATACACTTCATCTTTATATTGAAATGATGATGTCCAGTCAGTCTTAGCAGAAGAATAACCTTCATCGTTTCTCTTCATTTTACTACTACCATCACTATTTTGTCAGCACCAACAACAAAATGTTAAATTAATTCTTTTACTGCAATGATGGGGGTATCCATATAAACGGTGAACTTTGAGTTTCGATCGTTCCAGAAATGATTTTATTGCTACTTGCATGACTTTACTTGCTCACAATTTCACTTGACTAAAAAAAAATAATTTTATTTCAATTTTACATATGGTATGCTACTATTAAAAGAAAATGTTATGTTTGTTTTTTCCAGCTTTTTTAAACACATTCTTCGTGTTTAGGAGTGTTTTAAATTCTTCAATTCGTGTTTCTTTTTTGAAATACACATAAAAGCGTTGCAATACATTTAAAATCACCCGTTTCTATCACTATACGTTCACCGTACAGTATTCATTATATCCATATTCGTTACTTTATACTTTTATTTCGAGCTCGCACGCATTTTAAAGGGTTTGCAATAGGTGCTTTGTTTAACCCTTTAATTCCATATTTTTACAGTTGCAGACTGATCTCAAATACATCGCTGCAATTTATATAAAATATGCGTCATATATATATATATATATATATATATATATATATATATATATATATATATATATATATATATATATATATATATAATAACACAAAATTTATATTTCCCTAAAAAGTTTGACCTTGAAAATTATATTCTTTTTATGATTACCTTGCACCTGCTTGACCTTGAAAAATTTGATTTCACCAACATGACCTTACAGGGTTACCAACCTAACACGTGGCCGTGACTTGCACCTTTTTCACAGGGTTACCAACGTGGCCTTGACTTACCACCCTTTACAATGTTCCAACCTGAAATCTAGTGACTTTTCTGGTGACTTTTCTAATCTGGTGACAAATCTGTGACAAAGTGGATCAAAGTACGGTATATTTTACAATGTTAAACCTAGAAATCTGTTTTTCTGGTGACTTTTCTGATCTGGTGACAAATCTAGTGACAAAGTGGATCAAAGTGCTAGTATATCTACTCGCCTAGTGTTTATCCTTGAAATATTGTTAATAAACCACACCACGCACCACGCACGCTACGCACGCACGCACGCCGCACGCACCCACCCCACCCAATTATCAGCATAATCATAAAAAGCTGAAATGGGACATATCAAAATTTATTGCGACATGAAGGGCTAATGTTCATATTTTACTTTAAGGTGAAACAATTTTATAATTATAGGTTCAGTGTATAACAAAATAATCGAATTCTTTTCCATCTTTTTTTTTGAAACTACGTCATCGGCGAACAAATTCATTTTTAATAATATATATATATATATATATATATATATATATATATATATATATATAAAAAAAACCCACCCAAACAAAAAGCCCCAAACCGCACCACACCACCCCAAAACAAACCCACCAACACACACACACACACACACACAAACAAAAATATTTTAAATTTATTTTTGGATAATGAAAAAAAATCCATTTTATTTTCAAAAACACATCGATGTATTAAAATATCACTTTTAATTAATTTGTCATAATTCATAAATATTTGTGGCAAAACAATCATTTTTCTCATGTAGTTTCTGATTTGTAATTCTTGAGTAGTATTTTTAACGGGATAATTTGGTTTTACCTGTATATGTTATACAAAATTTGGAATACTACTGTTTTATTATCAACATCTGATTTTTTTGAATCAGACTTATTAAAATGTTGATTTTATAATAATATCATTTTGCAGTGGCATGTGTTCCACAAGAAAACAGAAAAGAGAAAATACCAAAATGATTCAGGGAAGAATCTAATTATAAAAATTGCAATGTGACCACAGAAGATTGAAAGCAGAGATCAAGGTTAAAAAAGGTCCACATCTTGTTCTCAGACATGTAGATATGGATAAAATGTTCGTTTTCTCAGATAAAAGTTCCGCATTACTGTAATGCTCATAATCCTACAAAGTAAACAATTTTTTACCAACAGGTTTACAAAGCTGGGTCCAGAACCTTGATTTCACCAGGAATCAACGAAAATGTTATAGAAATGCTCCGGGTCAAAGGTTTTCCAATGTGGAACAAAAACTGGTTTCAGTTGTAATTGATGAAATGTCCTTAAAAAACAAGTTTCTTATTCTCAATGACACTTTTCATGGATTCGACCTTGGAAACTTTTCGTGTTTAGAACTAGAACCGTTGTCAAGTTCTTGTTGTCATGATCCGGGTTTGAAATAAATTTCAAACAAGTAATGGTTTTTTTTTAACAAAACCTATATGTTTTAAAATAAGTTGAGTATTTTTTACAAAGTAAAATGCTGGTTTAATACCAAAATTGTTGTGTGTGATCAAACAAATAACACTGGTGAGACAGTTATTTTAAATGAAAACCATACATTTTATATAATGTAGTATATTGTACAAGTGTTGAAAAATCGATTTTTCAAACGGGATACTTTTAGACCACCATAAAAAAATCAAAAGGTATATTATTTTTTGATTAAATTTTGGTATTATTTTTTAATTAAATTAATTGTGAAATTTTGACAGTTTTGAAATGTATTGGTGCTGGGTGGTTTTCTTTGTAGATAAGAAATTTTGAATTTTTGCGCGGTACAACGATCTTCTGTAACATCAAACCACTGAAGTTTCACACAGCAGCATTTGGTACCATGGATGCTGGCCCGCAACGGTGGCTGTTTGGTGTCGAAGTCGATGCTACTGCTTCAACAATGTGTTTCAATTTCTATCTTTTTCTGATCAGTCATTTAAAACCTTAAGTCTGGACTGCCATCCCATGGTTTTTGAAGATCGCCAGTTTTGTCACAAAATTGTTGCTGATGTTCTTCTGTATGTGTCCTGTATTGTTTTTTACGTTCAAAAACTTGGCAACTTAATTTTTGCCTAATTTGTTAATCATATTGTTTGTTTTCCTTTTTGATAATTGATAAAAATTTTTGATTCTTGTCAGTCATTGTTGAGGTCCAGATTCATATTTTTTAGACACTATAAAAATTGTCTGAAATAACAAATTGCCTCTTTCTTAGTTTTGGTATAAGGCCATCCACAATTAATACTGAATTCATATCTTTAACATTACCCAGTTTGACATTATAAATTTCACCTTTTCTGAATCCCAAACTCAAAAAAGGTCTAAAATATTTGATATTAAAATTGAAATTCAAATGTCATTTTACCTTTTGTTAATAAAACACTTCATCAGAGCTGTTTCAAAATGTTTTGTCGTTATTAGTTAAAACATTTGCTTTTTCATATAATTTACTGACTGCTTCTTTAAAAATTTTAATTTAAAATGTTCATCATGTTTTGTTATTAATTTCGAAGCATGGAAATATTGACCACAAACTGGTTATATTTTTGCACTAGGTGAAATATCCGTAATACTTTTTCAGAAAAATAAATTTACTTTTAAGTCCATATGAATTTTTATAACTTTCATAAGCTCTTTCGACATTGATGGTAAAAATTGTCACATGCTTTTGGGCTTTTCTGCGATTTCCGGAGGGGTAAGGTTTTGATAATTATCACAGTCGCTTTCTTATTGTTAAATTCCATTTTTTTTCAAAGTTGGAACTGTTTTACTTGGATATGTTTCAGTTTCAGAATTCCAAATGACAAATGTCAAATTTCATTGGCCGGTACCAATGTTGAAAATTTTAATTATAATTAATTAAAATTTTCAACATCCTGAAAAATCAGATTGATTGATTTTATATTTTACACAGTAACTCCCTCCATTCGCAATCTCCCCTAACAAAAAACGGTGCAAATTTACATTTTAGTGGTCGTTGGAAAACATATATTTCATATATTTCATTTACTAAAATCTATTAGAAATAATTTAAAAATATTCAGTGTTGAGGATGTATACTCCTGAAGGTATGTTTTGACCTTTATCAGAAATTGATGATACGTCGAAAACTTAGAAGCATCGATTTACCATTCTCTCCAATGCAGTGTGTTTGGCTGCTCAAGTCATAGTCCATTGTAAAAATTTAACTCTTTGCTTTCAACAGCCTTATCTGCAGCCGTTTGTTTTATCGAACTGATGGACAATTTATTTGATTGCTTCAACAGTATCAATTTTGATCCAAAGGATATACGGCCTTTGAAAAAGCTCTTGCCATTGGGCTTTACTTGAAAAAGCAGACAGGATGTTCCAAAATTTACTTTTCAAAATAAAAGGAAAAACTCCACCTTGCGTTGAAGGCTGGCGATCAAATATGTGGTTTTACTTTACAATGACTTGCAACAACATTTTGGCATAAAATTTTTGATGACGGGCGACTCAGAGATTGAAATTTAGTATTGAGCAAATAAATAATGTCCACCAGATGCTGCAAAGTTTCCAGCTTTGCGACAACAATTTGTAACCAGTTGCTACCTTCAGCTCAAAGTAATTGCCAAATGGACTTTGACATTTTTTACAAAAAAAAGAGCTGGTACAAAGAAAGTTCAAAGTTAATATTGTAATGAATTAAGTTATTAACTGATTTAATTATTGATGGTAATTGTTGAACTTAATGCCTTGCATATTTACATTGTGCAGTAAGCTATTAAAACTGTTTAATATATGCTTAAAATGATTGCAATTACAGAATACTTATATTTCAATGAAAAGGTTGGCTCAATTTTTTATTTCCTCGACATGCGCTTTAAACCATTTTCTTAAATTTTGATCGTTTTATGGAAGATTTGAGGCAAACAAGGTCCCAAAATACTTTATTGCCAGGAATTCTTTATCCTGGGCCTGCTCACTCTGTGACGATTGTAGAAATATTTTCATTGAAATTTGTCAATGTCGATTAATAGTTTTATAAAGCAAATAATACTAACATATTTCATCAATTTGCCCAAAAAAAAATGTCAACCAAGAAGATTTTACATGAATAATGTGTGTGAAAAAATAATAATAGGTTACAAGATCTGTACTGTGTGTTTTGTAGTTTAAATTAGGCATCATAATATTTTGTTATTTATTCTTTACACACTCACTTGTCTGTTTGGGTACTCTCTTGTTCATGCATACGTTTGTGATGTGTTTAATTGGGTAGATTTGTTTGGAACTAATGAATAAATATCTATCCATCATTATTTGGTTATTATTCTACTTATAATAGTTAATTATTTTTATTTTGTATTTATAATGTGAAAAATCAGTTTTTGAAATCATACATAAACTTTGTTGTAACTAGTTCAGATGGGTATCAAAATTCTATCACTTATAGCTTAAAAAATTCACTTTTTTTATTAAACTCAAATTAAATATAATAAAAACAGAATGGTATACTATGTAAGTACCTCTTCCTTGATTGTTTATTCAGTAACATTTCAAAAAATTTATTAAAATAAAAACTGTTTTGATACCCATTAACTACATTGGTTTTAACCAGGGATGAGGCTGTTGGGAACTGTTGTTTTTCTGAACTGACAACCTGTCCGTCATATTTGTTAAGTTACCATTTCCGATTAGGCCATGGCAGATTCAGTTACTTGTAAGGTTAATAAGTAATAATACAGACACATTTAACCTTTTCAGGTAGGTATCTTATTATTCCATCCTACAAATAACCAGCTCTGCTAATCAATAATGCTAAAATCTCCACTACATTTTATTACAACTACTTTCAAAAGATTATTTAAAATTTTCTGATATTCCTCATTTTTTCAGTAACGACAAAATTAATATATTAACCTGTAGACTGAACAGTTGTTCCAAAGCATGAAATGTTTGTAAAAAGAAATCATGGTGTTAGAATAACAGTATTCACCTTGTAATATTTTTTCTAACACCACATCGGGGCATATAACTAGAAGATGGTATTGTAGCACACACACCTTTGAAATACACAAAGATTCGCCTCGTGAAGTTTTACTGGCGGTTTTTCGGGTGAGATTTTCTTGACGAGTTGCTAAATCATAAAACAAAAAAAAACGTCGTCATTCTCTTTATACTTGCTTGTCTAATAAAACAAAAATGGTTTTCCGGTTTATGATCGTTTTGTTTACAAACACCTCTCCACAAAAATGAGGTGTTTTTCGGTTTAATATTAAATGTTTTTAAACAAACGCTGCATTTGTGTACTGTTGAACAATAGACACAACCCGTTTTCTTCTTTATGGTTCAAAAGACATATGGACGAACAAAGCTTCTAATTGGCAACAAACTTCTTCATAATTTTTCACAAACTGGAGCTCTTCTACAGCAGGGGCATGTAGCTCCACCTACCTATTTAAAGTATTGTACGGGATATGACACTTTTCAAAACCAGCAAAATGCTGATGTTAAAGATTTTATAACGTTAAAATGTCCTTGGTTGTACAGTAATCTTATTTTCTTTTCCCCGGGGTCGACACCTTCGAATAACATTTCTCGTCCTTAGTGCCGTGTTGGTATACTGTAATGTTGTACCCGGTAATATTGTTGAAACTGTCTAAGTTCGTTAATACTACATTTAAATGTAACCTTAGCGACTTCTATTAAGTTTAGCGCAAACAGTTTTTTTGCATCCTTTTTCTAATGTCATTATATCTAGGGTCTTTATCTGCAAGGGCTCTACCACTACTAATGCTCGCGGTAAACATAAATTATCTTCATTGCGTATAGTAATTATTCCACGTCCATGGTTGATTCTTCATTGTAATTGTTATACACTCGCTGTCTTCCGTTCCCTGTTGGCGGTGATACACGTTACCTCCATATGGAATGTGTCCGTGCTCGTGTGCTCAGTATTACTCTGCAGTAGTGATTCCAAAATAACATAGAGTCAAATGTCACCGGATGCTTTGCTCAAAGGTAGTTTAAATTTGAAATTTTCTGCGTGAAAGGTTATCCCACTTTATCGTCGGGGTTAACCGATGACATAATGTATGTAATAACTTGATTAACTCCTGTTCATACCCAATCTAACACATTTAGCTTTCCAGTACTGTTCTTTGTTTAAACAAAATTTTTCGCTTGGTTGAGCGAAACTTCTTTATGTTCATATAAACTGACAATTTCAAAATTAGCCATGTGCACTCGCGATGAGACCGATGTGTAGGGAGCAATAAAAGTTAACTAAGTCATTTAGTACCTGATGAGCGTATTTATACATTAGTCACCCCTGATAGTATTCCATAACTATTCATCTGATTGACAGCTAATTTGTCTGGTTAAATGTGATTAGTGGAAACATTCATCTGAGGGTGTATGCCTACGCTAAGCTATAGATATAATGATTATACGATCTCTACGTTTACACCGTAAACGGTCTTATCCATGGTTTAGGTCCTCGTTAGTTACTTTAGAGGTCTACCCACCCTGTCTTCCTTTCTCACCTCTGCTTTTCTCGTTCGCTCTCTCTCTCTCTTTCTCTATTCTTTCCACAACTACAGAGTGCAGACATATATTTTATAATAACTGACCATCTAGACCCTCAACACCTATCTTTCTTTCTCATCTCTGCATACACACACACACACACACACACACACACACACACCACACAAATGCAGACGTATATATATTTTATAGTAACTCCCCACATAGATCAACATGTGTTTCTTTCTCACTACTGCTTTTCTCGCTCTCTCCACACTATAGAATGCAGATTTGTATATTGTATAAAACTGTCCATAAAGAGCCCACCATATGTCTGTGTTTGTAGGAGCGATCTGAGGTGCGGGCGTACGCTTTATAATATACTGTTTTATACGATCAATAGGTTTATACTGTAACCGGTCCGATGGGCGTTAAGGTCCCCGTTTGTTGTTCAGAGGTCTGTGGTTCGGATCTCACAGACTTACTTACTTTTATAACATAAGTTTCTCATACATTTCCTTGCTTAATGTTGGGGATTTAGTTCAGGCAGTTCGCAAAACTGTCTTTTCTTATAACTACTTAGTGCATTAACATTAAGTAGCTAATACTTGAATGACATGTAAAACGCACTTTGCTTAATTATAGTTTACGAACTAAGTCTTTTATTATTCATGTTAAAATGTAAACCATTGTTGAAAATAATATCAATTGAACAGTCGTAGCGACCATAAAAATAATTGTAAATAAAATCCCAAATATAGAATCTATTTATGGAATATGAAACTTAATATACAGGGTGAGTCATTATTGGGAAATCCTGGCTTTATTAAAAATTAAAAATGTTATAGGCCGACTTATATACCAGATAATGGACAAAGGTTTACTTCTTATTCGAGTTTTAAAATCATAGTTTTATAATATGGCAATAAGTGTAAAAGGGCATCCAGTACCTGCGATTTATAATTCCTGACGTTTGGCTTAAACGTCATTCACTATTCCTCTGTTTAGTGTGAAAAATGAAATTTTCACAAGATGAATGTATTGACATGATCTACGCTTTGGGCGAAGGTGAAAGAAATTCATTTCTTGCCCTTTATCAACAACGATTTCCTGAGCGCAGGCATCCTGATTCAAGGATATTTGAAAAACTCAAAGAAAGATTTGAAAGAACAGGACATGTACAATACGAAAGAAAAGAACGAGAAAAATGGTTATAAACGGAAAACGTATTTGTGGGTTAGTGGAAAATCCAAACGTTAGCCAAGAAACCTCAGTGCTGATTTAGGTATTAGTCAAACTAGTGTTTCCAAGATTATTCGAAAAAAAATTTCATCCATACCATTTTCAACTAGTCCAAAGCTGAACGCAAATGGTTTTCAAACGCTTGGAATTCTTCCAGTGGGCACTGGAACGTTTAGGACAGGACAATGATTTCTTTAAACACATTTTGATGACCGACGAAGCAACCTTTCAGAAAAAATTTTTGTGAACAGGCATAACCGTTATTATGACAATACAAATCCCACGCTATTAGAAGAATAGATCATCAGCATCGCTGGTCTTTGAATTGTGGGGCGGGATAGTAGGAAACATATAAATTTTTTGGAAACATTAATGGTCAAACCTATTTTGAATTTCTTCAAAATGAGTTACCTCCCCCTTGAAGGCCGTTAGACATACGTCAAAGGATGTGGTTTCAGCAGGATGGTGCGCCTCCCACTATAGTCGCATTGTTAAGAACATCTAGACAAAACGTTTCCCAATAAATGGATTGGGAGAAGAGGGCCTAATGGCCAGCTCGGACTCCTGATCTGACAAAATTAGATTTTTTCCTGTGTGTATTAAAAGCTTAGTATACCAAGAATCTCCTACCACCAAAGATGATATGAAAACTAGAATACGGAATGCATTTCAAATGGTTAACCAAAATATGGTGCGAAATGTTGAAGATTCTTTTTTGAGGAGAATTCACACCTGTTTGCAAGAAAATGGTGGACACATCGAGCATTTGATTTAGTTATAAACTTATTATAATTTTCTCAATAATTTATGATTTTTCAAATACAAATTCTTTTGTTTGCTTTATTACTTTTGTATAGACCGTCCAGTTTGTCACAATTGTCATTAATTTTGCAAAAAATCTTAAATATTTCGAGAACGTTAGGTACTTAATAAAAAAGTAAGAGAATTAAAAACAGAACACGAAGACATGATAAAATACAGGGTGTTCCATTTAAAAAACAAAAGTTATGATCATTTCAAATTTGTAAAAATTGACCATATTTTGTAAACACCCAGTATAGTATAATCAGGAAGTATGAAGGTCAAAAGATAGAGCAAGGCCTTGTTTACCCGTCTGCCAAACCTTACAGTTCTACTGTTAATATTAAAGTCTTCAGAACAATTTAAGTAAAGGTATAAATTTTCACTTTTTTAAAGAAAAACTTGGCAACGCAACAAAATAAATTTAAAAACGAAGTACCGTTTTTTAGCATTCAACAAGACAAATAATAATAAAATTAAATAAATATAGGGTTCCATTTAACAAAACAAAGCTGAGTCCGGTCCTGCAATTATGGAACACCCTATAGGGATGAAACTATTTTATTCGATCCACACCTAAGTCTGATATAGATCGGCGCAATAACATTTTTTTAATTTTTAATAATAAAGCCAGGATCTTCCGACGGCGCACTAATGACTCACCCTGTATATGAGCATACCACTGTCTATGCAATGATGTATTAATATGAATATAATCGAAATAGAAGAGCCTTATTTAAAAAATGTTGAAAGGTGCCCCCCTCTCCCCTAATAGTGGCATTAAAGAAAATTCCGCTACATTACAGAAATCAGTAAAACAGATGTTTGGAAATATAACATCTTACGGAGAAGGAGGTTGAAAATTTCAAAATATTATAATGCAATTTTGTTTATGATTTGTAAAGATATGCAGCCGTTGAGCGTAGTTGAAAATGAAGGTTTTCGATACTTAATGAAGAGCATTATACCTCAATATAAGTTACCCAGTAGAGATACTTTTACCTGTAGACTGAATACAAAATATGAAGCAGTATCAAATAAGGTAAAAGAAAAGTTGGCAAGTATTGATTCTGTTACAATCACTACTGATATTTGGAGCGATACAATACAAACAAAAAGTTTTTTGGGAGTTACGGTGCACTATGCAGATCAAATGAAAGTTTCCTCATTTACACTAATAGTATTCGATCTAGGCGAAAGGCACACATCGATTTATTTGTCTGGAAAGTTACTAGAAATTTGCGACAAATGGCACATACGAAAAAAAATTACGTTGTGACAGACAGTGGCGCAAATATTTAAAAGCAGTAGATTTATCGTTTGGGAAAAATTTACATTAACCATTTTGCGCTCACACACTGAATTTAGTAGCAGAAAAATCAATCAAAGGTGTACCAAATCTATTGGAAATTATTGGTAAAGTAGAGCATCGTCACTTGGTTCAAACAGAGTGTAGTAGCCAGTGATGAACTAAGAAAACACACTTCAAAAAAATTTATCTTAGAAGTACAAAACGTTGGAACTCCAAATATTATATGTTAGAACGCTTTATAGAGTTACGAGCTGAAATTAACGAGATAATAATCCGGCACGTTACAGCTCCAGCAATGGTAAACGCACTAGAAATTCAACTAATAGAAGAAATCCTAAAACTAGTACAAACCTTCGAAGCAGCCACTAAGGAGTTATAAACGCACTAGAAATTCAACAAATAGAATAAATTCTAAAGCTAGTACAGACCTTGGAAGCAGCCACTAAGGAGTTATAGTAGAGTGGGGTACAAGTACGCGCCGGGTAAAAGTACGCATTGCTATTATTTCGTCTCTAAAGCCTGTCTGACACGATGCAAAATTTTACAGAAGATTTACATATGAATTTTTATAAAAATTATTTGAGTCGTTGCATACAGAAAAAAAATCTGCTAAATCTTGTGTAAAATTTTCATGGAAATTATTTAGGACAAGTTCTAAATAATTTGTTAAAAGTGCGTGAAAATCTGTGCAGAAATTGCTTTAAAATTCGTACTTCCTTGATAATATGATAGATCACGAACGCAACTTCACTCAAGTTAACCTTAATCTGTGGAAAACGTCTTGGTCAAGGGATGAAGTAGCTCTATTAATCGACGAATTTGTATGCTATAAAATCCAAAGAATATAAAAATAAACATGCTCGTGGAAAAGCGTTGCAGAATATCGAAGCAGAATTACGTTTGATAAAACCTGATGTAACAGTAAATGGCATAAAATTAAAGTTTCACCGCATCAAAACGAATTTTCTGACGGAACGTAGAAAACATGCTAAATCCATCCGTAGCGGTGTAGGAGACGACGATGTAAGTTTGTATTTTGAAAACATAAATAAATCATGTTTTCAATAATTGTAGATCTATGTACCAACGCTGTGGTACTTTGATAAATTAGGCTTTGTATTGGAACACTGCATTCAGCAAGAAGCGATTGACACTACTAATGACAAATCGTCCTGTGCTGTCGACCCAGTAACTAATTTCAACGATTCTCAATACTCTGTAAGCATATCATACATTTTCTTTCAACAAGTTCAAGTAGGTATAAAAGTTGAATGAGTAAATGAAAAGCGTTTAACATATTTAAAATTCCATTTCCACTTCTTCTTGGCAACCATTTTCTAGCCCATTTCTTCCTTTTTTGGTTTTGTTTTTCCAGTACTAATACTGAAGTGGAGAGCACTAATGCTGCTGCAGCATATTCAATATCACTATCGGTCATTATAAAAGTTTCAAAACTATTAAGAGAGTGTTTTGACGTCACAAGACCGCTCACGTGGGAGACCGTATTTTCCACCCCTATGGTTCCTTTTAGGAGGCCTTTTCAACCCCTTTTCATCCCTAATTATTTGTTTTTACACACCCACGTGTGAGATATTTTCCACCCCTATGGTTTCTTTTCGGAGGCCTTTTTCAACCCCTTTTCATCCTTAATTATTTTTCTTTTTACACACCCACGTGTGAGACCGTATTTTCCACCCCTATGGTTTCTTTTCGGAGGCCTTTTTCAACCCTTTTCATCTCTAATTATTTTTGTTTTTTTACTCGCCCACGTGCAGGACGTTATTTTTTACCCCTATTTTATGGCCGCCCACGTGTAGGACGCGTTTTTCTACCCCTATGGTTTCTTTTCGGAGGTCTTTTTAAACCCTTGATAGAATTTTCAACCCTAATTAGAGCCTTTTTTGTACTTGCTCACGTGAGGGGCAGATGTAGGCCTTGGGTTTGGTCTTGGACTTGGGGTTGGTCTTGGAGCTTGGAGCTGGACCTGGTCTTGGACTTGGGGTAGGTCTTGGACTTGGGCTGGTCTTGGCTGGGGCTGGACCTGGTCTTGGACTTGGGCTGGACCTAGGCTTGGTCTTGGACCTGGAGTTGGGGTTTATGAATAAATAATTCTTTCTGTTTATCTGTTTTATTATTTGTTCCTTATACCCAAATGGAAGAGTATCAAAGTTTTCTATCCTTCGTCGCTTAGAATAACTTATTCTATATTGTTTAGATTCAGGTCTCGTTATCACATTGTAGCACCTGTCTCTAACTATTTTTCTATCATTATATACAAAAAGAGAGTCTTTACTATTACTAAGCACCATATCTTTCATCGCTTCAAAGTTTATAACACGTGAGTTCTTATAGTTTAAGGTAATACCCTTCACTTTACACACTGATTTAATTGTCTGTTCACTGGTTGGAAACACATTATAACTGTAGTTTTTCGGTCCTGCACTAACAAATTCGGCTATATAACTTCCTTCACCGTACGCTTCCAATTCGTCGGTCATCTGGCCAAGGAAATCTCCGCAAATTGGATTCCACTCGTCGGGTTTAGCGACAAATATGACACTGTCTGTATCATAATACAGAACGCGGCGATCTCGTTTCTCCAGGTAACTATATAATTCTAAACGTGCATGAGCTGTCGTGTAAGCGGCTATGGACACATTAATAGTTTTTTGTGATTCACCTTCACCTTTCGGTCTATCCCAATTTACAACTACCACATTATGATTAATAGGTATTATGGATTGTACCTGAACCAATGGATCAGTAGACAATTTGAAGAAATCGTTTGGCTCAGATACAATACTGCACTGGGTTTAAATTTTCGCGTTGACCAAACTTACCCCAAAAAGAATTCAACATTAGTTTAGCTAAGTACCTTATACCGGGGTTTTTCTTAATATCTAGTCGAATCTCCTCCTTCTCGTAATATTCTGTTACGTAACTCAATTTCGTGGCTTCTGACGTGCAATGGCTAGGCCATCCTGAACATTCCTGATTGAGTTTCAGGAAATTATCGATGTAACCACTAAACAAACCAACCTGTTTCGTGGCTTTGTCGTATGTGGTTACCTCATACTCCCAAACTTCAAAAGCATTTAAAACTTTATAGTTTTTAGAGATAGCCTTACGGAGCTCGTCAGCTACAAACGTTCCAACGAAACTGCGCTCGGTCTCATTATGCTCACACTCCCTTTCATTTAACTCGGCACCGCAAGTCCTACATAACAAAAACATCAGCTTGCCATTCATTTTTAAGGGTAAAACAGGGTGGTAGAGATTAGAGGGCGGTAGTACTCGACATTTAATTAAACCCTCCACCGTGTCCAATGAAATGTTCTTACAATCTAAACCTACATGAGTTCTCGGATGATCTACAGGATACTTACAATATTTATTTACATAAGGGTATAACGAGCACACGTCATAATACATGATTTTCTCGTTAACGCCGTCACATTCATGATACAGTTTACTAGCATTCGTGCGACCACCGTAAAATGGGTCTCGCGGGTTTAAAGGTTCGTCATCTTGGTCACCTAGATTCTGTATAAATACTCTCAACTCATCATTTGCAAGTATTTGTTTTTTAAAATTGCATTCGCGCATTTCCACTAGATTATACCCGCGCTCGCGTATAAACCGGGACCGAGCGGCTGTGTTTTCGTTCCGGGCAAATATGGATGCATTTGCACCAAGCTTAGGATCAATATTGGTTAGGGAAACATTCCTCGCAACCATGCCAATAACACCCCTGAAACTAGTAAACGGTATTTGATTCCACGCAATAACCGTCGACCTTAACACCTTCAGGTGTTCTCAACTCACGAGCTTTCCCTGCGTGCTGTATGGTCACTTGTTCCGAATGTTCCACCCACCGTAACCACTGTATTACGACCTTTGATTGGTTGTCGGTACGTCTATAACCGCCTTTTGGAATGAGCCCTATTGTGTTTTCTTCGAGGAAAAGCCTACGAAACACTTTATTGCAGGCACTAGCAATAGTGGTAGCCTCCTCAAACGGCTCGACTTTATTTTGGGTCGTGAAGGTGGACCAGAAACTAATACACCCTTTAACGAGAATTTTAACATCCATCAGGCAATAGTTCACAATCTCTTCACTCATCTTGAAAACATAATTACTCTGGGTCACATGCCAATCTAAAAGTGTTTGCCTCTCTTTCTCAGACATCTGATCTGCACAGTAATATTCAAGTGGCGGCAATGGACCCTCGTAATTTTGATTCTCGGATGTGTTGAAAAGAAACGGGAAGTAACCCTTCGACTCGGGGAAATTAAAAGTTTTCGGAAATGCTGAGAATGGTGATGGGATGAAATTAAGGAAGTCAATAAACCTAATATCGTCGCACTGAATGGAGATTAGTTTTAGACCGTTGGTGATGACTTTAGGTCTCCACTGATTATTAATAGCCAGCATACATCTAAGCACAAAACACCCACCGTATCCCTTCATGTTATGTGCGATGCATGTAACTTTAAATTTTCGCGCTCTCTCGGCAACATACGCTAGAACTGATTGAACAGGATCGTCCCTGAAAATGTGCACTCTTTCGCTACACGTCTAGCATCGCTAATCCATATTGTCGATGTGCTGAATACAAACATTCGCGGCCACGCATAAATTGGGCTCATGCAGAAATCTATCATTCGTTCCCTCACACGCCTTCTCTTGCATGCACTCCAAATCGTAAAAGATAAACATAGATGGTCTGCCATTACCTTGTTAACGGCCATGTAGCAGAGATGACTAATAGGTTTCTGATCCCGGCACATGGAGCAGTAGCTGTATCCGCACCTATGTTTACCCTTTACTTCAGTGGTTTAAAGACACTTTAAACATCTACGCAATTTTTCGCATAGTTCACTGTCCTTATGGTTTTCTAAGGCATTCGTGCCCATGAAAATCTCTTCTGCAATCATTGCATACGATTTTAGGATTTTGAACGGAGCAAGGTGGTTTCTGATGACAATAAGGACACTAGTACAAGCATTTCGCTTGCTGTCTTTTGTTATTACTACGTTTTTTGCACTGCTCGCAGTAATAACTACAAGTAAATGCTGAAGTTAGGCTGGTAATGACATTATAATGCTCGTCTTCTAATATTAAATTTAAAACTACCCTATCCGGTTCTCTAGGACCCTCAAAGCAAACTGAATCACCTATTCGTGAATTATAAACGACAACGGTATATGAAGCTAAATGGTTTTGAAATGCTTGGATATGCTCATAACTACCACCCTGACTAAGATCTACCCCACTGTTTTTGGCAGAGTTGTAAAGCTCGTGCTTGAAGTAAGGGATAACCCAATGCCATACTACTACGCAATGCATCGTTATTTTTAAATGCTATTGCTATAACTAGAGACGGGCAAATGCATAGTTTTTGTTATTGGGCATACGAAACTTTTTCTTAAGAATATGTACGTTTTTTAACATTTAGGCCCCAAAATCACAAATTTGATTTGCATATACTGCATATATAAGGCGTTTTACGTTATTAGAGCATATACGAGGTGGTGAGAGCATGGAAGTGCATGTTTGCGACTTTTTTCCATTCTTTCTTATGTTAGAAAATAAATTTACCAATATTTGTACCGAGATTTTTAAAACTTTAAGCTTGTAATTTCGTCAACTCTCTGGAAGTTATTTTTAACAGACACAAAGATTTGTTTACTCAAATCTTATATCTGCTTTTATACTTTAAGCCGCCTTAAAACTTCTTAGAAACTTAGGTATTTGGGAACTACGTTAATTAGTACTTTAGTATATATACAAATTCGCGTTATAGCGTTTTATGCCTTGCGATTCCCAATCTCCACTGTCTTCTCTCATTCCATTCTTCGTCATTCAGGTGTCTTTCACTCATGGATTTCTTGATCCCTTGACTCCAGTTTTTCCTTGGCCTTCCTCTTTTCTTCTTCCTTGTGGTGTCCATTCGTTTGTTTTATGTTCTAATCTTGAAATTCTCGCCGATCTTCTTATGGCGTCCATTTCCGTAGCTAATATTTTTCTTTTATCGTTTTCGATCATTGTCCATATTTCACTACCATAGGATAGTACAGTTTTTATCATAGAGTTGTATATTCTACGTTTGCTCCTTTTTTGTTACGTTTTTTGACGATAATACACCATTGAGAGCCCCTATGATTTTCCGACTTTGTGTGATTCGGTTTTGTATTTCTGTCGTATCTTTACCTTCATTTGTAAATGTTACTCCTAGGTATTTGTATTGTTCTACTTCTTCAATCGTTACATTGTTCTCAAGTGTTACATCTCCTAATTTTGGTCCTATACCCATATACTTTGTCTTGGTAACATTCATCTCCAGTCCCCATTGTTGGTACTCTTCTATTAGTTTTGTGTTCTAAGTCATCCTTAGATTGTCCCATTACTACCTGGTCGTCTGCAAATTGTAATGTAAATAATGTTGTATCGTTGTTGATTTCATACCCCATCATTCAGCATTTTTTTTTCAGGCTTTCAATGCGTGTTCTATGTATATTTTAAATAGTGTAGGCGATATACAACAACCTTGTCTTAGTCCCTTATCTATTGCAAATCCTTGTGATAATTTATTGTCCTTTTTTATTTTCGATATGCAGTTGTTGTATAGGTCTTGAACTGCCTTTATGAGTGTATGGTTGATTTGTGTGTTTTTTAATGTTTCCCATAATTTTGTAATCGGCACTGTGTCGTATGCTTTTGATAAATCGACGAATAATAGATGTACTATAACGCTTTTACCTTCGGTGGACGGTTAGTTGTTAACAAAGTTGTCTGAGAGGGGTCGGGCAGTGAATTGCGGTTGGACTATCGCGGTATAAACGGGTTACTTGAGCGCCAATCTAGGTAACTGGTGATATAGAGGCCTAGATTCCTCTTCGCAGAGAATTAAATGTTTAAAAGCGGTCCAAGTAGCGTCAGTGAAGATGTCGGTTTACCAGGGTTTCTGAACATTTAAATCGGTGCCGGTATTTAAAACTTGTGTCATTGTTGAACCAGAAATGCGCGGTCTCGGTAGTATGACTCCAACATAAATTCAGTTACCAAAAAAAATTAAACTAATACGGAGGTCGGAAGCAAATGTTTCCTATGTCGGATAAATAATCAAAAAAATTAATTTTAAAAGTTGGAAATTAAACAACCGAACGATTCGTCAAACAAAAAAATATAAACCAAACTCTCGGTCTCAGTAAAGAAATTAATTTCGTTATCGCGGGTAAGCGGGACAACTTAAATTAATATTTCTCGGGCAAAAATAATACAATAAAAAAATTGGGTGGTTACGGTGCAAGGACTCAGCCTCTAATTTATTCGGGCAGCTAAAAAAAACACACTATAGTGCTTGACGATATCAATTAATAAAATAATTTTTCGCCAACGGTGGCGGAAAAAAAAGATAATACCTAAATTCCTAAAATAGAGAAATATATATAACTGCCAACGGCGACGGAAAACCAAAACTAAATTCGTAAAAGAAATATAAAAATAAAAATGGTGTTTGTCTAAACAGGCTATAAAATAATAAACTAATTTACCCCTATACTCTGTTTGAGACGGCCTATCGGTTTAATTAAAATAAATGTTGTATTCTGACAACTTAAATAACAGATCGTACAAGATCTAAAATTATCAAACAAAATCAAAAACAATATTGATAGTTAATAATCGGCTACTTGTATTGTAGGTGCAATATTAGTATCACCTGGTATATACACGGGTATCGGCTTGTGACTGTAACTGAATTAAAAAAATAGAATATAAACACAATGTGTTTGTTAGACACTAATAAAGGCGGTTATATGAAACAAAATTATCGAGCAATTTATTCTTTAAATGCTAACATAAAAGAGAAAAAAAATCCGGATTACAAAACTTAACCAGCTGCAAATTTCAAAATTTAAGGTGTAATCGGTGATGGAAACCTTGAAACAATAAAATGAATAATAAAATTTCTAATCTTATCTGTCTAACCACTCTGAACGGACGGTAACAAAATTAATCAGGGCGGCGTTGAAAATATAGGATCAATACTTTCGATCTAAACACAAGAAAACCAAATACTAACTATCAAGTGCAGTCACATACAATAAAAATATATTTCTGCAAATATTTAGGTCAAACTTAATGTGCAGTTGATTGATGGTTTGAAAACAATTTTATTTGTAAATGGTTACGCACGGACGAAATGTTCACCTATAAAGGTATAAAAATAATTAACATACAGGTAGTCAGCTTAATGTTACTAGAACTACCGATTTAATAAAGACGCCAACGGCAGTGTTTTTAAACTCGATAACACGCTTATCGGGTAATTGCACACGTGCAAATACGTTAGTTAAATGTATTTCCCGCACATATAATCTCTGCTAATATAAGATTTACGACAGTAATAGATAAATTAAATTCATATTTATAATCAATAACTTACTCAAATAGATCAGGGCATGCACGCACTCACTTCACAAAAGTCGTATATATATAATACTTTTATTCAAGTTTTTGAATAGTCCGAAACATGTTGCGTTTGACGTATTAGATAAGAAAACTCGTCTTTTAACCTGAAATATTTCTATGTGAAATGGAAATGTTTATATTTTAAAATTTTGTGAATTTATGAATTATCATGAAAATCACAAGTATACCGGGCGGTTAATACATCATTATTTAACAATTTATACGGTTGCTCGGTAACGGAAATTATAGATTCGTTACAGTACATCTCTTCCATAGGTTAGTTCTTTCTCTATTATTTGTTTTATGCAGAATGTATTGTCAGTAGTAGTAATTTAGTAATATGCACAATAACTACATTGCAGTTATTGACGAAGGTACGTCGGTATTTTTGATATTGAAAATCTTGGAATTTCCGTTTTTTTTTTGTTTAAGACTGGTGGGGTTGTAGTTGTTTGCAAAAATTTCATTCACTTGTAGCCGTTTGAAGTCAACATGCCAAAAGTGAGCATCTCTAGGAACGATCTAATTAAGAAGGTGGTTGAAATCGTATTCGTGTTTTAAATACGATGGAAGTGTAGTGTTTTGTATTATTTGCGAGAAGGAGGTATGTATGACATGCACGCATTGTTCTAGTGATATTGTACTTATATTAAAATAAACCTAAATTTTGCTAAATAGTTTTAAGCTATTTTTGTGTTCTTTATGGTAATTCTCATTTATTATACTAGACAAAATTTTGTAAAGGTTTTATTTAATTGAAAAATGAGTTGCAAATACATTAATTAAACACGTGTTTGTTAAAATATGTTCTTCGCTGCCCTGTAATAATTTAATTAATTAATTAAGTACTCTTACCAATAGTCGTCTTTGGATAATTTTTTCGTTTTGTACATATAATTTTGGATTTACAATTGTGAAATAAAATTCACATATTTATTTTGTTGTATCAATTAATAAAATAACTGGAGATTTTGGATAATGCTTTAAATAAACAACAAAACATTAATTTAATGTTTACCGCAGTGTTTAGTCTAAAGATAAATTAAAATTTATAGATAGTTTTGAAATATTAGCTCAGAAATAATAAATTGAAATTATTAATGTGTCTTTTCTAACATTCAACTTCAAGTTCAGTAGGCAAACACATTTTTTTTTGACTTAGTATACAACTACTAAATAACTAATATTAGAAATATTTTAAAATTAATATTTTTGTAGGTAAAAGTCAACAAAAAGTTTCAATTAGATCAACATGTCAATACGGGTCCACATCAGAAAACAAAAAATGAAAATCGACCAGCACAACAACTATTACCTACTTATGTGAGCCAAACCGAAAATGTCAATAACTTTAACAAAGATCTGTGTAAAATGATGGTTTCGTGTAATATTCCATTCCACAACTTGGAAAAGTCTGAATTCACAGGTTTTTTTAGAAAAATATTGATACGTGTAAAACTCGGTTGATGAATTTATGGTCTTTAAGTTACGACTCACTTTGTATGTTGTTGGAAAATGGCAACATTGCACTAAAAATCGTGTTAAATTTAAACTGTTGCAAACATGTGATTACTTTAAAATTTTGGATTGGTGAAAATAATCAGGCTATTGTTCTTTTGGTTTTCTGGTACCTTCAGATAAGAAGGAAAACGCCATTTTGGGAAAAAATGCGTAGTGTAAGCACATGTAAAATTTGGAAAAGTGTTCCTAAAAATTGGATTGAATTGTTCAAGAAAATTTTTAATTCAGCCTGTTGCTGGTTTTATTCTTTTCCATATAAATAAGTCCTGTTGGGGACTTCAATTTAGTTCGGCTTTAATTTTTTGGTTGCTTCTGCTACACTTTAGCTTCGATCAAGAGGTAAGCTATTCACTTTTCTTATTTACTAAACTTAACATTGTTAATACAGGTGTACATGTTTTGAAATTTTACATACATCATAAAGATCATATTTTATAAAATTTGGTTATTGATTTAAATTCTAACACGGTTATTTTATATAGGTTTTTTCCTGGTTCATACACATTTACTGAAGATTAACATCCTTCGTGCTCCCTAAGAGATAGTTAAATCGTTGCTGGCAACACATTTGGATATCATTCGTCAGAGGTGTGAAATGTTGGTTATGGGTCTTCGAACCTGAATGAAAACAGTGTACGATTACTCCTTCTCCTAATATCTTCCGCATTAACAGAAGAAATATATGTTACACCTACGACTCGGTTCTGATAAGTATTATTGTTGCACGCATACAAAATTTTACCTGGTGAGTGACTTTTTGCTAGTTTTCTGTATCAAGAGGCTCTCGTTATCTGTACTTTACTGAAAGTTTTATAACCATTACATTACTGTGTTTGCTACTTGTGTTAGTGTGTTATCACAATTATTTTAATCTTGAAATTAATGCTTATACTTTATGGTTAAACCTTTGCTTAGTAATCGAGAGTAACATCATACACTTTTACCTGTAAAAGATAAGTTGGGTTATTTCAAAGTTTCGCTTATACTTACATTTGACATTACAATCCAATTTGTACTTTATCTGTCAATCTCTAACGTTTCTTATGTACTAGTTTTACTCTGATAAATAACCATAGTTGTTCAATGGTTAGAACTACTTGTGTTTACTGCACATACAATCAGCTGTTGTTGACTGAATGCTGCTAGTCGAGTTTAAATATACCATATATGTCATAAAATTTATGCAAACTGCTGGGGTTTCAATTACTGTGTAAAACAAATTGCTTATTTAACTGTTATCATTGGGGTGTATAACACTTGTTATTTTATTTATTTCTGAGTACAAGTTTAATAATTGTTAGTATAAAACTGTTTGAAATAGGATTTACTAAGTTGATTTTTTGTTGGTTGGTAGCCCTATGCTTACCAATAACTGTATCAATTTGTGCTGCGCCTTTGCTAACTTCTTGTATTGCAATTGCCGAATCGGTAATGAGCTTCGCCTTTCACATATTTTTAAACGCTTCATGCTTACTATTTTGTTTATAATGCTCATGTTAACTAAATTTAATAATATTTTGTGCTTGCATAAGTAAACAACTGGGTAGACATCTAGTGCTAATTTTCGCTTTATATTCGGGGTTTAATTGCGTCCGGTTGATTGGAAACCGATAAACTAATCCGACGTAGAGCTCTTCGTGGAATATCGGGTTAAAAGATTTAAATTTCGGATAATAATATATATATGTTTGGGTATTCTTTTCTTTTAGGGTCAACGCTAGATGCCGAACCGTATGGGGTCTGTGTAGGTACATTTTAAGTAATTAATAATTTTGTTGAAAGGTAAGTTGATTACTGCGGATTCATGTGGTGGTTATATTATTAAGTATAGTATTATATTGTTGTATGGGTAATATTTCCTTACGAAATTGTATTTATGTCAGCGAGTTGTCGCTCCATCACGTTCTGTTTTGGGTAAAGGTTTACGGATTTAAATTATTATTTATACCAGTTGTACTATTTCATAGTGGGTATATTAAAAGTGGTGTTAAACAATTGTAAGTTCTTTCATTAATCCTGTGATCTACGATCAAATTCCTAACCAGTTCCTCATCCATGTGGACTTAGTTCACCATTTTCTTTTAGCTGTCTCTTTTGTCCTAGGTGGCCGTAGCCCTTTTCTTGATAGAGGGGCGATAAAGAAGTCAATCAAGTGGTGCCCTTTTTAAATTTTATGTATTTCCTTCTCCTGCCAAAACGCCCATGCATCCAAGTGCTGAACCGACCGACTGAGCTTCCGGCTAATTCCTCTTTTCCTTGTTACTGCACCTTGGTCACCAATTTCTACCAATATCCTTTTGTGCACGTAACAAAGAAAGATTGGCACCCAACTTTGGGGGCGATTTGTTTTGGTGAATATTCTTTATGTGTACCAGTACACATACTTTTAATCAGTACCTTATACTTTAAGATTTTGTCCTTATACTTTAAGATTTTTGTATCCTTTACTCCTTTTCTCTACGATAGTTTAACACAACTTAGTTTAAAATTTAATTGATCAATTTAACGCTGTAGCTTTAATTGGTATTTACTTTAATAAATTTAGACTCACGTTCATAAGTTAGACTTTAACATGGCTATTATTTGGAAAATAGATGTTAATCGATTACTAAAAGCGGAGCTTCAATACGAATTATCTTCAAGGGGGTTTTCATGCGACGTTTCTGTAGAACAGTTACGTAAATCAGTTCGTAGTGCATTAGTACTAGACGGGGATCAAACTCTTTCGACTGTAGATTATACTATTGCGTGTGATGTTGATCTATCGGCTATACGAAAAGCTAATGAAGAGCTTTCTACTATTCTAACCTCTTTTTCGGGTGACATTTCTACACCGGTTGCTAAACGTTTGATTACACTTTGGGTACATACTCATCGTCGTTGTACTCTGACGAAAGTGGATACTCCGGATGAAGTAACTACAAAAAATGAATTTCTTCTCTCACTTCAAAATTATCGCGCTGAAGTAGAGGCTATGTATCGCAGGTGGAAACATCCTGCTACGGTTAGTGTCAGACAAGTACCTTCTTCTAGTCCAAAGGTTACACCAATTAGTAGTTCGGAAGGTGAACCTGATTTTATTTCTTTTGATTCGGATGACTTGGATGCGTTACCTATTCCAGGCGTTAATACGTCTACACCAGTAGCTTCGCGGAAATACTATGCGGTTGCGAAATTAAACTTAACCTTTTCTGGGGAAACTTCTTCGTCACTTCTTGAATTTTTGACACGGGTGGAAGAACTCGCTTCTGCTAGGGGACTTACTAATTCATACCTTTACGCTGCTTGTCCAGAACTTTTGACGGGCAAGGCCTTATTACTATACAGGGCACATAAGGAATCCTTAACCTCTTGGGAAGATGTGGTAGCACTTTTAAAATCAGAATTTATTCAATTAACTATGATGAACGACTGTTGGAAGAAATTAAAGCTCGTACTATGGGTCCTTTAGAATCGATTGGTATATATGTAGCTACTATACAAAGTTTATTTCAACGCTTACTTCTACCTCTTTCTCCGGAACGACAACTTGAGATTGTCCGACGTAATATTTCTCCGTTCTATCAAACTTCTTTAGCTTTAACAGATATAACTTCTTTGGCACAACTTATCACTTTGGGCAAAAGCTCGAACATAATAAATATTCTATTGAAACATTTAGACCTCCTCCTTCTCGTCGTACTTCCAAATTATTAGAACCCAATTTAGCATATGGAGATTCTGCTAGTGATGCATCAACTTCGTCTAATATTCGTAAACCTACTCCTTACGTTGTTCATACCTTATCTACTCCTTCACCTTCTAATTTACGTTGCTGGAATTGTCAAAAACGAGGACATACTTCTCCTAAATGTTCAGAACCACAGAATAAGCATTGTTATGGTTGCGGTAAACCAGGGGTTACCAGACCAAATTGTCCTAAATGTAATTCTCGTCAGGAAACTAATATTAGAGGCTTCTGACCGAGTAGAAGACTCTCTTATACCTACAATCTCGGATACTCCTTTTTCGGGTCTTACTGACCAACAACGTTTTCTTCTTGACTTTATATTCTCTAGTGTTCGTAACGACGAACGATCTTACCTTAATGTCTCCATTCTTGGACAAATGTTTAAAGGTCTTCTGGATAGTGGATCCTCACGAACCATACTTGGCATGGATGGATGGAATTCTTTACGACGTTTACATATTTCACTTTTGACAGACAAATCTCCTTTATTTTGTTCAGTGGCTAATGGTGGCAAATGTCAGATTCTGGGTCATGTTCCTCTTCCGATCACGGTGGAAGATAAAACGGTAGTTATTGATGTGTTAGTAGTACCAGAAGTTTCTCAACCACTTATTTTGGGTATAGATTTTTGGAGGGCGATTGATTTCGTCCCGGATTTCCGAAAGGGTCATTGGTCTTTTGGACCTACTCCATTATTTGACGCTATAAATACCGAACATTTAAACTCTTTCTCCGAATTATCTTCTTGTGAACAAAACTCACTACAAAATCTTCTGAATACAGCTTTTCCTTTGGCTTCCGATACACTTGGCTGCACTTCTCTAATAGAGCACAAAATTATTACAGACGCAGAACCTATTAAGCAAAGATATTATCCGTTATCTCCTACTTTACAAATTATTGTAGATAAAGAGCTTGATGACATGTTGGCTATGGGTGTTGTGGAACCTTCAAATAGTCCATGGTCTAGTCCAGTAGTTATGGTACGAAAAAGACAACTCCTACAGATTTTGTATCGATTTTCGCAAAGTCAACGCTGTGACACAAAAGGATGCTTACCCTTTGCCTTATATAACTTCGATTTTGGATCGGTTACGTGACGCTCGCTTCTTATCCAGTTTGGATATTCGTTCTGCTTATTGGCAAATACCTCTTTCTCAAAATTCTAAACCGCTCACTGCTTTTACTGTACCTCATAGAGGCTTATTTCAATTTACTAGAATGCCTTTCGGCTTACATAATTCTCCTGCTACTTTTCAAAGATTAATTGATCGTGTTCTCGGTGCTGATCTCGAACCATACTGTTTCGCTTATCTGGATGATATTGTTATTGCTACTCCTACTTTCGAGAAACATTTAGAGGTGCTGACGCAAATTTTCAATCGTTTACGGGAAGCAGGGTTAACTTTAAGACGCGACAAATGTCAATTTTGTCGTCCCGAATTAAAATATCTCGGTTATGTGGTCAACAAAGATGGCTTATTGGTTGATCCGGATAAGATCGCTGCAATTACTTCTATACCTGTTCCTACCTCAGTAACGGAAATTCGTAGATTACTCGGAATGTGTAGTTGGTATCGACGTTTTGTTCCAAATTTTGCTACGCTTACTGCTCCTTTGAGTGCGCTTACTCGAAAAAACGCTCCTTTCGTTTGGTCAAATCAATGTCAAGATTCTTTTAACGGTTTAAAAAATGTCTCGTATCTACTCCTATTCTTTCATGTCCTGATTTTTCTTGTCCTCTTACTATACAAACAGATGCTTCAGATTTTGGCTTAGGTGCTGTTTTAAGTCAGACTACTACGGCTGGTGAACAAGTCATTAGTTACATCAGTCGCTCCTTAACTAAAACGGAACGTCATTACTCAACGACCGAGAAAGAATGTTTAGCGGTCTTATGGGCCATTGAAAAATTTCGTCCTTATGTCGAGGCTGCACACTTTTCGGTAATTACTGATCATCATTCTTTAATATGGCTAAATAAACTTCAAAATTCTTCGGGAAGATTAGCTCGTTGGGCTATTAGGCTTCAACAATACGATTTCGACATCATACACCGAAAAGGTAAAGAACATGTAGTACCTGATGCTCTTTCTCGTTCTGTACCAAAACTTGATACTCTCGTCACTGAACCAACTACTTCACGTATCTCACTACCTATTACTGATCAATGGTATATTTCTATGCGCGAACGCGTAAATTCTTCTCAAGGAAATTTCCTTCCTGGTTTGTTAAAATGAATTGCTCTTCAAGCGTACTAAAGCTACTTCAACTTCTGATGACTTAGGGATTGGAAAATGGTGGTTCCAAAGAACCAACGTTCAGAAATTCTTCGTGAATTACATGATTCTCCTACTGCAGGACATTGTGGGGTAACAAAACTGTAGCTCGTATCTCCCTTCATTATTATTGGCCAGCCTTACGGGCCGACGTCTCGCGTTACATTCGACGCTGCAATACCTGTGCTGCTCATAAGGTGGAACAACAGACACCGCCAGGATTCTTTGCTCCTGCTATTGTGCCTACCAGGCCATGGCAAGTACTTTGCGCAGATCTCGTAGGACCTCTGCCACGATCCTCAAAAGGTCATTGTTTTATACTTGTGGTAGCAGATTATTTCACTAAATTTCCATGCTTCTTTCCTTTACGTACTGCAACAGCTACTATGGTTACTCGAATTCTAGAAGAACAAATCTTTTTAATGTTTGGTACTCCACAATACATAATCACTGATAATGGGGTACAATTTCGCAGCAAGGAATTTACAAACCTGTGTTCTCGCTATCGTACAAATATTCTATATACTCCAAAATATCACCCTAGATCAAATCCGGCTGAACGAATTAACAGAGTTCTAAAAACAATGCTCTCTTCTTATATTGGCTCCAATCAGCGTACCTGGGATGTAAATTTACCCAAGATCGGATGCGCTATTCGCTCAGCTAAACATGAGATTACCGGTCACTCTCCGTATTTTGCTTTCTGTGGACGCGAACACGTACTTTATGGTGATCTTTTTCCTGAACCTCTTGACTCTGACTCTCCTATCCTGAACCCTAGTGAAAATACTCCTCCGATACGATCCGACCAGTTCTACAACTCACTTCGCTTGGACATTCTTAAACGTATGAAACGTTCTACTAAACGAGTCCAACAGCGGTATAACTTTCGTCGCCGTCACGTTCGTTATCAAATCGGCGATCTGGTTTGGAAAAGAAATTTCGTTCTCTCCGATGCGTCTCGGTATTTCAATGCCAAGCTCGCACCGAAATTCGTGGGTCCGTGCCGTATAGCACGAGTGGTGTCTCCGTGGACGTACGCGTTAGACGATGCAACGGGGAAGTCTTTGGGCGTCTATCACGCTAAAGATATTAAACCGCACACACCTTTGCTCTCTGCGCCTTCTATTACGTCATCGGACGAGGATGCTATTGATACTGTGGGTTCGAGGACCAAAGGTACTCTTTTAGGGAGTCCTAAACGCCGCAAGCGGCACAAGTAGTCGCTACGCTACTTCTTTCGGGTGGTTGGTTGGGTTATCTTCGTAGGGGTGGCTATATTTAGGGTTACACTCACCTCTGTCCTTTCCATTCTTCGAGTGTATCCCTGCTCGAACATCAGAGCCCTTCACTTCTGTCTTTTCTATTCTTTCGGTGGGTTTCTTAGCACGTCTGTCTCTTTGTGCTGGGGTTGGATCTCTTGGGTTTTTAATTTTGTACGGGGTTTCGAAATTCTGGGTGGGGTTTTAATTTTGCTAGGGGGATTTGATACGTGTAAAACTCGGTTGATGAATTTATGGTCTTTAAGTTACGACTCACTTTGTATGTTGTTGGAAAATGGCAACATTGCACTAAAAATCGTGTTAAATTTAAACTGTTGCAAACATGTGATTACTTTAAAATTTTGGATTGGTGAAAATAATCAGGCTATTGTTCTTTTGGTTTTCTGGTACCTTCAGATAAGAAGGAAAACGCCATTTTGGGAAAAATGCGTAGTGTGAAGCACATGTAAAATTTGGAAAAGTGTTCCTAAAAATTGGATTGAATTGTTCAAGAAAATTTTAATTCAGCCTGTTGCTGGTTTTATTCTTTTCCATATAAATAAGTCCTGTTGGGGACTTCAATTTAGTTCGGCTTTAATTTTTTGGTTGCTTCTGCTACACTTTAGCTTCGGTCAAGAGGTAAGCTATTCACTTTTCTTATTTACTAAACTTAACATTGTTAATACAGGTGTACATGTTTTGAAATTTTACATACATCATAAAGATCATATTTTATAAAATTTGGTTATTGATTTAAATTCTAACACGGTTATTTTATATAGGTTTTTTCCTGGTTCATACACATTTACTGAAGATTAACATCCTTCGTGCTCCCTAAGAGATAGTTAAATCGTTGCTGGCAACACATTTGGATATCATTCGTCAGAGGTGTGAAATGTTGGTTATGGGTCTTCGAACCTGAATGAAAACAGTGTACGATTACTCCTTCTCCTAATATCTTCCGCATTAACAGAAGAAATATATGTTACACCTACGACTCGGTTCTGATAAGTATTATTGTTGCACGCATACAAAATTTTACCTGGTGAGTGACTTTTGCTAGTTTTCTGTATCAAGAGGCTCTCGTTATCTGTACTTTACTGAAAGTTTTATAACCATTACATTACTGTGTTTGCTACTTGTGTTAGTGTGTTATCACAATTATTTTAATCTTGAAATTAATGCTTATACTTTATGGTTAAACCTTTGCTTAGTAATCGAGAGTAACATCATACACTTTTACCTGTAAAAGATAAGTTGGGTTATTTCCAAAGTTTCGCTTATACTTACATTTGACATTACAATCCAATTTGTACTTTATCTGTCAATCTCTAACGTTTCTTATGTACTAGTTTTACTCTGATAAATAACCATAGTTGTTCAATGGTTAGAACTACTTGTGTTTACTGCACATACAATCAGCTGTTGTTGACTGAATGCTGCTAGTCGAGTTTAAATATACCATATATGTCATAAAATTTATGCAAACTGCTGGGGTTTCAATTACTGTGTAAAGCAAATTGCTTATTTAACTGTTATCATTGGGGTGTATAACACTTGTTATTTTATTTATTTCTGAGTACAAGTTTAATAATTGTTAGTATAAAACTGTTTGAAATAGGATTTACTAAGTTGATTTTTTTTGTTGGTTGGTAGCCCTATGCTTACCAATAACTGTATCAATTTGTGCTGCGCCTTTGCTAACTTCTTGTATTGCAATTGCCGAATCGGTAATGAGCTTCGCCTTTCACATATTTTTAAACGCTTCATGCTTACTATTTTGTTTATAATGCTCATGTTAACTAAATTTAATAATATTTTGTGCTTGCATAAGTAAACAACTGGGTAGACATCTAGTGCTAATTTTCGCTTTATATTCGGGGTTTAATTGCGTCCGGTTGATTGGAAACCGATAAACTAATCCGACGTAGAGCTCTTCGTGGAATATCGGGTTAAAAGATTTAAATTTCGGATAACTAATATATATATGTTTGGGTATTCTTTTCTTTTAGGGTCAACGCTAGATGCCGAACCGTATGGGGTCTGTGTAGGTACATTTGTAAGTAATTAATAATTTTGTTGAAAGGTAAGTTGATTACTGCGGATTCATGTGGTGGTTATATTATTAAGTATAGTATTATTTATTGTTGTATGGGTAATATTTCCTTACGAAATTGTATTTATGTCAGCGAGTTGTCGCTCCATCACGTTCTGTTTTGGGTAAAGGTTTACGGATTTAAATTATTATTTATACCAGTTGTACTATTTCATAGTGGGTATATTAAAAGTGGTGTTAAACAATTGTAAGTTCTTTCATTAATCCTGTGATCTACGATCAAATTCCTAACCAGTTCCTCATCCATGTGGACTTAGTTCACCATTTTCTTTTAGCTGTCTCTTTTGTCCTAGGTGGCCGTAGCCCTTTTCTTGATAGAGGGGCGATAAAGAAGTCAATCAAGTGGTGCCCTTTTTAAATTTTATGTATTTCCTTCTCCTGCCAAAACGCCCATGCATCCAAGTGCTGAACCGACCGACTGAGCTTCCGGCTAATTCCTCTTTTCCTTGTTACTGCACCTTGGTCACCAATTTCTACCAATATCCTTTTGTGCACGTAACAATATACTAAGAGAAGGTACTTTCTCGACGTACAGCTGCCAGGTCATGTCTTCCACAACTATACGAAAATACTATTAAAAACATAAGGGATGTTATTTCAGATAATTATACCTGGTTTAGTGTCGACGAAACGACCGATGCTAAAGGAAGATATATAGCAAACTTTGTTGTTGGTATTCTAAATGGTAACCCTTCTTTTAGTTATTTAGTTGCCGTCAAGCAATTAGAAACAAACAAATCATGTAACAATTTCACGTTTTATAAATGACACCCTAGCATTTTTATATTTGCCTAATCAAATATCAAAAGATCGCATTTTGTATATGGTGACCGATGGTGCAGCGTATATGGTAAAAGCAGGTCAAAATCTAACTTTAATTCACAATACTTGTTTGGTACATGCGCTTAATCGAGTTGCTGAAGCAGTTCCGGTGGAGTTTCCTTTAGTAAATAAATTAATAAACAATGGAAAAAAAAGTATTTCTTAAAGCACCGCTTCGCATCCAAATTTACAAGGAACAATTAAAAGAGCTTGCGTTGCCACCCCAACCAGTTCTTACTAGATGGGGAACTTGGATAAAAGCGACTGTTTTATTGTGAACATTTTGATGCTTTTAAAGATTTAATTGATTCTTTCCAAACAGATTCGGTTCAAAGTGTAGAAGACTGTCAAAATGTTTTGCAAGCTCCAGAGTTACAGTCTCAGCTCTGTTGCGATTATTACCAAGCTTGAATCACAAAATTTGCTTCTTACCGAATCTTCAAAATTAATAGAAGATTTCAAATTTAGTTTAAGTAAAGACCAAAACAAAGTTTGTAGAAAAATATACGACAAATTAGGCAATTTAATAAAGAAAATGCTGGTTTTTCAACTATAAAATCTGTTAGAGACATTTTAAATGGCCAATTTCCAAATGACAATGGCGAAACAAATTTTTCTGTTCAAAATGCTCACTTATTTAAATATTATCCTATTACATCTTGTGATGTAGAAAGAAGCTTTTCACATTACAAGCACATATTAGAAGATAAGCGCCATAATTTACTTATAGAAACAATTGAGAAAAATACGATTATTAGAGCACGCAGCAATATGCATTTGTATGGAACGCCGTTTTACTTTTAAATAGAAACAACATTTAAGCAATTGTAAGTCTAAGTATAAAAATAACCTTAAATAATTACACATATCCCGGATATTGTAAATTAATTTCAAATATCTTAGATATTTTACAATACCTCTAAGATATTTACAAAGATGGTATTAAGAAATATCATTTGATATATTTAAAGCAATTTACTTTGTTCCTAGATATCTTCAACTGGGTAACGTATGTATTCAACTAGTAAGTTCATTTTAAATTTCTTCTAAGATGTGTATAATTGCTTGGTAATATCGCTTTGAAATTGGTAAATACCTGAATTCCAAATATCTAAGGTAGTAACTATAATTTAAAAATATCTTAGATATTTTAAATTCGTGTATTAACCAAAACGACGACAGAAAATATATAAGGTATTAGATAATAAAACATAGATTACTAATTTTTTTTCTTAAATTAGTAGTAAGAGACGAATTGTTCGTATTTATTGCCATGTAACGTCCACGAGTCGAGCGCTTGAGGAGCAGCTTTGACTTGTTTATAGTTAATACTGCTAATGAGTGCTAATAAAAAACGTAAAGGGAAACAGCTCAGTCGAGACTCCACGATCTGCACCCTACCTACTGCGTAAGCATATAAAATTATACACAGTAACTGATATCTCGAAGCATTGACGAATTTATTATTAGTACTGAATGTGAATCAGCAAATCTATGCACTAGTTACCCATATAATGTTACACCGACATCATTACGAGTGAAGTGAATGACAACATTATGTAATATTATGATTACATTTTCTTAGTTTTATCCTATCTATCTAATGAAAAACTTAATTTTACATTACACTTTTTTGGAAAAGAAGTGCGCTAGAGCTATTGCGATAATAGTCTACAAAATGTGATTAGTTATTAGGCATTATGTTCGTGTTCGCTATTTAAGATAACTTTATTTAGTTAGAGTTAAGTACAATTTTAATATTATTCAGAAATGATTATTTCTACGAAACCATACCTTACAGATTTAGTCATTTACCACAGTCATAATTCATAAATTTCAGTTGAACCCTTCATATTTAGTCAACCGTAATACCTTTTTAAATTATTACTTTAAAACCAAAACATGCTTAAAACGTGAATTACTTTGGTTAAGCCAGTTCAATTCAGTTTTGTTCAACTCATGTTGAGTTGGTACGTCAGTCCGTATTAATTACACCGTGTAATGTGCATTCAGACAAGATTCTACTTGTGCCTTAAATACAATCAAACGTTTCAAGTGTTTTATTTACTCTAAACCGATTGTGCTACAATTACAACACCCGTAATATTAGCCGTGGTCTTTCGAATTATTCGAATACGTACACACACCTACAAAAGAGGGTAAGTGAGTCACATAATTGACAATTCCTATCTGTCTTATTTATTCCGTTATATCTAACTAATCTTGTGTCGGTACTGTGTGCGTCATGTCTTGCCTTGTATGCATTTTTACATTCAAATTAAATATGAATAGTGAAACTGCTGAGTGCTGACTGCTGACATTAAGAGCCCCCGCAGACTGGAGACTTTTAATCGGCCGATAGTTTGATTATTTACTTAATTACCATGGAGATGTATGGAGAGTGCGCACACACATACGATTTGAAATCGTCCAACGAAAAAGTTTGATACGCAGAGCGATTCCCTTCAAACTTAATAGTTGGCCAACTATCGGCCGACTGCTTAAACAGTATTGCCTGTTATGCATGCGCGCAGACTTGCCGATTGTTTAGTTTGCTTTGACCTTTTTTGTGAGGAAGTTGTTCGTGATCGGAACCGGCTTAGTTCTTAGATTACTTAAAAGCAAATAATAATGGCGTTACTTGTTGATTCTTTCATTGAAAAACTCATTGAAGAAGTGGAGAAAAGGCCTCCAATATATAAAAAGAATTTAAAAGAATATTCTGATGGAAATTTGAAGAAAAAACTGTGGGAGGAAATTTGTGAAGTAGTTGTTCCTGATTGGAACCAGCTGAGCGCTGATAATAAAACTAGTCAAGGTACGTATGGGTACATGTGTATTTATATTTATTTAAGTACATATTACACTTTGCTATATTGACACGAAATTGCCCTCAGGAGATATAAAATATGATGACATGTATTGTCGTACGTCATTCATATTATTTCTTCCTCGATTGTTTTCACTTATCGTTAGGCTATTCATGGGACAATCGTAGAGAGTATCTGTGAATGTTATTCCATCTTTGATTCGTACATAATTGTGAAGAACACAGCAGGCTTTAATAATTTGAGCGCAAAATTTATGTTCACATCAATTGGGCGGTGAAAAATACGCCATTTGTTAGCTAAAATGCCAAAAGTGCATTCAACAATACGTCGTGCCCTAGTATGTCTATAATTGAAAATTCGCTTAGTGTAATTTAAATTTCGTTTTGCATAAGGGCGTAATATGTGATTTCCGAGTCCAAACGCTTCATCGCCTACGACAGAGAATGGAATAGCATTACCGTTATCATCATTGGGTAAATGCCTTGCAGAAGGAATATTTAATCGGTTTTCGGAAAGCCTTTTACCCATTTCACTTGTTGTAAATATTTCGGAATCACTCGCTGTTCCATAAGAGCCAACATCTACGTAAACAAATTTATAATCTGCATCTGTCCAAGCCATTAAAACGCAAGAGAAGAACTTTTGTAGTTAAATATGATGATCCAGAATATTCTGGCTGTATCATTCGAATATGCTTGCCATCTATGGCTCCTATGATGTTTGGAAAATTTGTACGGCTATAGAATTCGTCTGCAATTTTAATCCAGTCATCTTCATTTTGCTTGCCATATACAACGGTTGAAGAATGTTCCACATTTGCTCACATGTAGTTTTAGTTATATCTCGTATTGTAGAAGCTCCCATTAGATAATCAAAAGACAATGTATTGAAACTAGCCCCTGTTGCCAGATACCTGTAAAGAATTAACAGTATTAACATCTTTCAGGTCGTGATGTGCAAAAAAAATGGGGTAATTTACGGACTTGCTTTCGCCGAGAGCTCAACGCTCAGAAAAATACAAAGTCAGGACAACCTGCGACCAAGAGACGCAAATATATATATTTTGAACAACTGTTATTTCTACTTCCGTGTATCGAAAATCGAACAACGGAAAGTAACCTAGAAGAGGATGATTCTCAAGCAAATTATGAAGAGGATGACGAATCTGGTCCTTCTACTTCCACACCTATTAATCACCGGAAGAAGAGAACTAATATCCAGAAGCGAACAGATTTAGATGAAGCATTATTAAAAGCATTGAATGAGACTAATACCGTTGATGAAGATACAAACTTTGCTCTATCTCTTGTGCCTTCACTCCGGAAGTTAACTGCAGAACAGAAACTTGATGCTAAAATTGCTATTCTGAACGTTTTAAACAGATAACAGTAGCCAGACTTGCTATGACTACTACTAACTCAACAACTAACTACGATATATATCAACGAGGAACTAATATTTGGCCACCATCAGGATCTATACAAACGTATGTAGCCGTTCCTACTACATCCGCCAATTTACCCTTGGTTCAGGACATTCCACCACGATGCGATTCGAATGAAACAACTCAGTCATATGTTTCGAATTTTCAGATGACTCTCAAATATACCAGTTGTAAAACTTCTCAAAATATTTAACTTTGTAACGTTCTAATAACTATTTCCTTCATTCTAATAAAACAGTTAATAAGTATTTTTAATTTCTCTCACCTTATCGTAACGCTCAATCTTTCCTCCACAGGTATAGAAAGTCTGAAATTTGTATCCTCCTTCGCTATTACTGGTCCAATTAATTTGACAAGTTCATTGAAGCTGGTTGTGCTCGTTCGATAAAAGGCAAAAATTTTTCCGGATATTTGAGTAATTTTGGATGTAAAGTATAAAATTTTCCAGATAATAGCCTATCACTACAGATGGGATGCACCCAATATTTTCGGTTTTCCTTTTTCATCCTCCTCCTTCGTTGAATAAAAGAAATAATCACAATTCTGGACAACTTATTACTTCTCATTATGCTCTTTTCAAAAGCCAATAACCAACTAACAAATTTTTCGTGAGTGATTGAGCGACTATCGTCGGGTAGTCTGCGCACGTACAACCAACCAAACTGTTTAGTTGGTTCAGTGTGCGCGATATCAGCCCAACCCGATCAAACTATCGACCGATTAAAAAGTTTCCAGTCTGCGGGGGCTCTAAACAATACATTTGATCGTTAAACGAGGTCGTTTGACAAGTAAAATAACGCGATTTGTAAGAGTTAAGAATTCAAAAACTTGTTTCTTACAGCTTGCAACGTGTATTCTTATTTATGATGGATAGTAAAGGTAAAAAGCTATCGGGAGCGCAATAAAGAAAAAAGAGAGCGGAAAAAGTGCAATCTGTGCGAAAATTAACCACCTCAATTGAAAGGTTTTTATTGCACTCGCAATCACAACCTTCCAACTACTTCGGCTACAGATTATCAACCAGAAACCGAAGAAGAAAGTGAACAAGAAGTAGAATGTCAAGATCAACCCGAAGCGGATATAGATTCTGCTAATGCTTTGTCTTCTTCTGTTGGGAAGATTACGTATACGAAAGATAATGTCGAAGAGACGAGTGTAGAGCAAGATATTGGACTATGGCCGCCAGTGTTAAGTGATAGGTGTAAAATGTATTTACTAGAAGTTGGTGCGAAACAAATTAAAAATATTTCTTTCCCATCAGATGAAAGTGGTAGGGCATTTTCGGCTATATATTATGAAAAAAAACTACCCAATAATGAAACAGTTTTGAGGCAGTGGCTTATATATTCTATTTCCAAAAACTCTGTATTCTGTTTCAATTGTCGAATGTTTAGTAATACTACAAATCCTTTTAATAACGGAGACGGTTATAGTGATTGAAGACATCTTTCCCAAGCCATAGAAAGGCATGAAAAAAGCAAAGGACACATCTTAAGTACAAAATCGTTATTAAATTTAAAAAATTCAATGTTACGTGGTAAAACTACAGACGAAATGAACGAAACTATTATTAATTTAGAAAAAAACGGTGGTTGGCGGTTCTTGAAAGAATTGTGTATATAATCCAGTATTTAGCAGGACAGAATTTAGCATTTAGGGGATCTAATGACAAATTGTTTCAGCCCAATAATGGAAACTTTCTAAAACTAGTAGAAACTATTGCATTATTTGATAATGTGATGGCAGAACATGTAACTCGCATTGAAAAAGCCATACTCTTATGCCCACCTACTTAGGTAAACAAATACAAAATGAATTAATTGAATTATTAGGACGTAAAGTTAAAAATGTAATTATTGACTTACTCAGAAGTGCTAAATATTATTCTATAATATTAGATTGTACACCGATGTAAACCATGAGGAACAGATTACAGTGGTGGTTCGCTTTGTTCATTTAAATAAGTTAACAAAGCAAGTGGAAATTAAAGAACATTTTTAGGTTTTTTCCCAGTAACTGATACCACTGGCGAAGGGTTAACATTGTTCTTGTTAAATTTTTAAAAAAATGAAAGTATCCCCCTTAGTGACATGAGAGGGCAAGGTTATGACAATGGGGCCAATATGAAGGGAAAGAATAATGGGCTGCAAAGAACAATTTTAGATTTAAATCCCAGAGCATTTTATGTACCTTGTGGTGCACATACATTAAATTTAGTTGTCAACGACGCGGCAAAGGGTTCATTTGAATTAAATAGTTTCTTTTGTATAGTTCAAGAATTATACGGGTTTTTTTCCGCCTCAACCCATCGATGGCAAGTTTTAAAAAAACAGTTACCTTCTTTAACTTTTAAACCATTATCTGAGACAAGATGGGAGAGTAGACTCAATTAAACCGTTAATATATAACTTATAAAAAAAATTTATGAGGCTTTATATGAAATTTTTTCAAATAGTTCAAGAGATAATGATTCACGAAATATTGCAAATTCGCTATTAACTAAAATCAAATCTTTTAAATTTATTTGTTCTGTTATTACGTGGTATTTTATTAAAAATTAATTTTGTAAGTAAAATTATGCAAAGTACACAAGCAACAATTCCCAACATTGCAAACCTGCTTAAAGACTTAAAAACCTATTTTTCTGAATACCGTTCAAATGACTGTTTTCATGAAATGCTCGAAGAAGCGAAAAAGATTGCCGAGGAAGTAGGATGTGAATCCAAATTTCTAAGTCATTCAACTGCTAGAGCACGAAAAAGGAAGCGCCAATTCGATTACGAAAAATTGAGGAAAGATTTGCACAATTTATTACCTATAATGATGTCTTTGGCTTTTTAAATGATGTATTTTCAGTTGCAAGCTATGATACAAACGTAATAAGTAAAAATTGTATGGACCTACAGATTAAATTAACAGACCCAAGTAATAATACTTCAGATATAAATGCGATAGATTTATGTGAAGAATTTCAAAATATTCCAATTCTAATTAACAAAAATAGTAATGCTTTCGAGGTGTTGCAATTTTTATTAGAAAATGATGTTTTGCATTTAAATCCGAATGTTGCTGTCGGTCTAAGAATTTTGTTAACCCTTCCTGTAACGGTAGCTTCTGGAGAGCGTTCATTTTCAAAGTTGAAAATCATTAATAAAAATTACCTACGATCAACAATGGGTCAAGAAAGACTCAGTAATTTGGCAGTATTGAGAATGGAATTTTAAAAACAATTGACGTGAAAGAAGTTATAGCAGATTTTGCAGCAAAAAAATCGCGCAAAGTAATTTTGTAGCTTAGCATGTTATTGTACCCATTGTAATAATGTAAAAGTAGTCCGTAAATAAAAACTAAACAAATTATTGCAGCAACCAGATTGGCAATTATTATTATTATTATTAACACTTTAACATTAATTGACATTGTAGGAGGGGGGGGGGGGGGCGCCTTATGATCTTGACACACGGGCGCTGATTACCCTAGAACCGGCCCTGTTTCTAGAAACATTAACTAAAATCCTAGATATTAGAATATTGTGGTAGCAATAAAAAAACACCAGTAGCCTTGTTGTGTTGGAATAAACAGTTTTAATTATAATGTAAAAAACGCACATGTTAACATTTTAACTAACAATAGAAGGAACCGATAGTGACTAAAATAACATAACGGTTATACACAGTAATAATAAATAGGCGTCAAAAAAGACGTCAAATCTTCTTGAAATAATTATTTCTAACCTAGATATATTATGCATATTCAAATAATTAAAATCTTTTAAAATTTTTAATTGTATTTTTAAGAATATTTTAAGATATATTTAAATAATTAAAATATTTAGTTATTTTTAAAATAAAATTTTCCACATTAATAAAGGGTCTTAAAAATTTAACTTCCCATCGCCCAGTTTTAAAATTAATTTTCCAAATACCTTAGATATATGAAAGAAGTAAATTATTTTCAATACCGTAAACTGGGTCTTTTGAAATTAGGTGTTATTTGCCCAAACGAAAAGTAATTCAGTGTTAAACTTAAGCGAGATGTTTTAAACCATTAAACAGTGTTTTAAGTTTCCTAGCATTAATAAATCAAATTACGTTCTAATCAGTTTTCAACAATGGAGTTAAACCTGTAACAAATTAAAATTTTAACCTTCAAAATTTATTAAAATTTTGTTAATTTTCCACAATTTACACCAGTCAATTGTTTTTTCTGAGTGTTCTTATAAACTTTCCTTATAAAAATGGTAACTTATTTTTTTTAAGAACATAAATTTCAACGTATTTTTTTTTGTGTAAGCAAATATCCCCAAAAAATTTAATACGATGTTTGAATTTTTAAATTCTATTACTGTTATTTTCTATTATATTTTTATTTTGTTCGTGCCCAGAACATATATAAGAAAACCAGGATCAAGAAGATATGCCGATTATACGGCAGAAACACTACGAGCATGTTTGGAAGAAATTAAAAGAGGTGATATTTCGCATAGAAACGCGAAAGAAAAATATAAAATACCTAGGAGAACAATTTTGAATAAAATAAAGGAGAGACATCAAAGAAAGCCAGGAAAACAGCCTATATTCACTTCTGATGAAGAGCAGAGTTTTGTTAACTGCTTGATTTCTTTGGGAAAGTTTGGGTTCCCTATAGATGCAAGGGAATTGCGACATATTATCAAAAATTATTTAAATCGCTGTGGAAGGGAGGTGAAAGTGTTTCAGAATAATATACCTGGGCAAGACTGGATAAGGGCTTTTGTAGCTAGGCATCCCGAACTTTCAGTGCGTTTTGCAGAAAACGTTAAACGGACACGAGCGGCAGTGGATGAGACAATGCTAAAAAACTTTTTTGACAACTTGGAGAATGAAATAAAAGATGTTCCTCCCACAAATATATGGAACTTCCACGAAACAAACGTCACCGACGATCCGGGAAAAAAGAAAGTTATCGTAAAAAAAGGAAGTAAATATCAAGAGCTTATTAGGAATGCATCAAAAACTTCAGTATCCATCATGTTTTGTGGAAATGCCGCCGGTGAATTATTGCCGCCGTATGTTGTCCATCGGGCTAGTAAAATGTGGACAACATGGACAGAAAATGGTCCTAAAGGCTGCCGTTACAATGTCAGTATCTCGGGGTGGTTTGATGCCAATATATTTACGGACTGGCTTGAGTGTCAAATGATACCTAGAATTAAAAAACCACAAGGTAAAAAAGTTTTACTCTGTGATAATTTATCTTCACACACTGCAACTGTGTCGCCAAAATAAAATACACTTAATTTGTCTTCCGCCGAATAGTACTCACCTGACACAGCCTCTTGATGTGGCATTTTTTCGCCCCCTAAAGATAGCATGGCGAAAAGTTTTATCTGATTGGAAGGACACTGCCGATGGTATTAGACATACAAATATTCAGAAAGAGAACTTACCACCGTTATTAGCGAAGATGATGGAAATTATTTCTCCGCAAGCTGCAGCCAATTTGAAAGCCGGTTTTTGTAAAAGTGGTATAGTTCCTTTAAATATCGAAGAGGTGCTAGGTCGGATTTCTAGAACTATTTCTAATGAAACTATAGTTCAGTGAGAGTTTCTCAAATCTCTGGAGGCAAAAAGATCAGAGGTAACGGCCACAGTAAAACAACGCAGAAAAAAAAATGAATATTCCAGCTGGAAAAAGTGTTTGCGCCGATCAGCCCATGCCTACTGAAGAGACTGATGAATTTATCGTAACTGATAACGAGGTGAATCCTCGAGAAGAACCAACTACTTCTCGCTGTGGTAAGAAGGGCGATGTTGTTTTCGATGACAACTCTTCCGACGATATTGATTTTGAGGACCTTGCCAAAGAACAAGAAAAAGAAAATCAATTTGTTAATTTTTTAGAAGGCAAGTCTTCCCAATATACCAACGACAAAATTCAAAATGTGGTCAAGGAAATAGGACGTTTTGTAGCGTTTTCCTATGAAGGACAATTATACCCTGGATAAATTGTTGATTTTGATGAGGAGACAGTTATAATTATCGCGATGCAAAGGTCCCTAAAGATGTGGAAATGGCCCTTAAAACGGGATGAATTGACGTACCATTGGTCCGATGTTTTAGGCTGTATTAAGCCCCCCAAACAAATTTCTAAAAGAGGTGCTTTCGCCGTCCCGGAATTAAGGGATATTTTTGATTAAAACTTGTTTCTTTTTTATATTTTTTATGTAGGTATTTCACACAATGTAGTTTCTATTTTTTCTGTATACGTACAGGATATGTTGTTATTTTATCACGAATTAAATAGTATTGTGAAACATTTGAGAGTTTTTTTTGCGTGAGTCTATTCCTTGGAAAAAAGTTAATAAAACAGTTAACTTTGCTCCACCTTTTTGAAAGACATAGATTATAACACAAAATATTTAGTGGAGCAAAGTAGCCCCGGCCTATGGTAAATTTTGCTCCACTTTTCAATAAAAGGAAAAGGACATTACAGAATATCTGTCGCATAAGTACCATTATAGATATATTCAGTTAGATCTAGCATACAAGTCCCGTATCAAAAAAACATTCCTCCTCTCCAATTTTTATGTATTATTATAGGGTTCTTATAAGTATTCCTAAAAGTGGAGCAAAGTACCCCCAATTTATGGTATCTTAGATATTTTTAAATCTTGCTTATTTTCAAATGTCTAAGATATTCGGAAATTACCGCCCTCTACAGAGAGAGCTTTAAGCCGTTTTTCGGCGTTGACTGTATTCAATCGCGGTTTTGAACCGTGTTCGTGACTGACGTCAGTTATGTTCATCAACGCTAAAATGAGCATTTTTGAACCGGTGTGTTTTTTTTATTACGTAACGAACATAACCTAAAAATAGTGAATTCATAATCATTTATTTATTGGATTTTTACATGATGTGAGTGCTGATAATATTAGAATTTACTTATCGAATATGTTTCTTTGTCAATTTCAGGTCGCACCAGTTAAAAATGGCTATTATAGCCATTTTAATGGATAGTTATGATGCATACAACCAACAATTGTTACTTCGATGGTATCTGCAGGATAATGATAATTATAATAATGTGCTGAACTTAATGCTGGCTGTAATACATACTAATGAACAGCATAAACGGATTGAAAGCTACTGTGCAGAATGGATACCCTCTTACTTAGACTGTGATTTTTTTATGTTATATAGAATGACCAGAAAAACATTTTACACTTTACTGGATAATATAAACTGTTGTGAAAAGAAATATGTAGGTGGAGAACAGCCAATACCTATGGAACACTTGATGACTATTTCATGGTTAGGAAGAAGCGAAGGTTTGGCAAGAATTGCAGAAATATTTAATGTAGCTGTATCAACTGTTTATAGTTGTACCGAAGGCATGCTACTACAAATACTGACTTTACATAAAAAAGTTATTGTGTGGCCAGATGTACATGAATTAGTTAACATTGAAAATGCATTTGTAGCGAGATGTGGATTTCCAGGTTTGTCATTTAAAATTATTGGGTTTTACAAAATTAATGTTAAATGTATTACAGGGGTCATTGGAGCAATTGATGCATGTAATATTCAATTCAAAGCTCCTATAGATCAGCAGGACAGCTATATTCATAAGAACAGAAATCATTCAATAAAACTACAAGGAATTGTCACAACAGACAAAATTTTTTCAAATATTATGGTTGGCTTTCTAGGTTCTGCACATGACAGTAGGGTAAATATTTGCAGTTATATGCAGCTATTAAAATAATCACTACATATCCTTCAGGTTTCCAAAAATTCAGCAATATATCGGGCTGCTGAAGAAAATGGAAATTTTAGAAAAATTTTTCCTAGAAACGAGTATCATTTAGTAGATGATAAAGCTTACCCCCTGCGAAATTGGATAATGACACCTTATAAGTAATGTTAAAAGGATTATTAATACTAGCATAAGTTCTATTTTTTTTTAATTATAGGGACTACGGAAATCTAACGGACAGACAACGCCGATACAATAATTTACATAGTGTAACCAGAATCGTTGTGGAACATACATTCGGGTTGCTGAAATCCAGATGGCGAATATTAAAGTTTATTAATGTAAATAGTGTAGAAAAGGCTGTTAAAATAATAGTTGCATGCTGCATATTACATAATTTTTGCTTTATCAATTTAGATTTTTGGAATGAATATGTGTGAATGATAATGTTGATCATATAAATGCAAGTGATGTGCCCATAGATGCCGTTCATAAAAGGCACGAAATATGTAATATGCTGCAATAGTTGTACACATATTTAGTTATTGCAGAATATATTTCTGAAATTGTATGTACCTTTTCGATAATTTAACACGTATGTAACTTATTAAATGTATGACTCCAGCTAACTTTGTTATGACATATTTTTTATTAAACAGTGATAGTATTACAATAAAATGTTTGAATTTTATTCACTCTCATCGCTGCTGTCTGCCTTCACCTTCCTTTTTGGTGCTTTCGGCACTCCCATTGTTGTAATCAAAGCCATTAATTGTTCATGACGCTGATTGTTTTGAGTCTCAAATAACTGCATCATAGCTTCAAATTCTGTTTTTCTGTTCATCTGGTTTTCTCGTTGCAGTTTTAAGATTTCTTCTAATGCCAAAGCTCGAGAAGGTTTGGGTTTTACTGTTTTTTGTACTTTATCAAATCGAGTATCATGTCTTGATGCTGGTGTAGATATTGATGAACAACTAGATGCTTGCGATACACAACTAGGTGCTGGTGATGAACAACTCGGTGTTAGTTGTAAATCACTAGGCTCATCTAGAGAATCAAACATTACACTTGGGTTTGCTTTGTGTTTGTCGCCTAGAATGGCATCTAATTCCTCAAAATATTCAGGGTCTTTAATTTTGCCTTCACCAGTTCTTTTCCTTTGATCTTTTACTTTCAAATAAGGTCGTTGAAGGTTGGCAAATTTCTGGCGACATTTTTCCCGTCCTGCAATGCCGTCTCCTACAAAATACCCCATTTCATTCATTTTATTTGCAATTCTTGTCCAAATATCATTTTTAGAAGTTTTCTTATCCTAAATTCATCATCATATTGTTTTCTTAATGCTAACAACAGATTAGCTGCCTCACGATCTACTTCAGTTATCTTTTTGGGATACTTCCAGAACGTGCTGGTATTACCACCTGTAATTTGGACTCCTGAAACTTGTTCTTTAATTGCGTTATAATAATTAAGAGCAAAATTTTCATCTACAAATAAGACAGATCACTCAGTATTATGCAGATACAGTAAGCAAAAGTTTGTGTTACCTTTCAGATTACTTGCTGTTTCTTCATCGGCAGAAAGTAATAAATCAAACAGGTTCACTTCCACCATATTTTGTTCCATGTTTTTGATGGTATAGGTACCAGTTAATACAAAAATTAAACGCTAACGTTTCTTTGCTTAAAATTCGAATTGTACTGCTGCATAACCTGTAAACAAACCAGCATCACAATCAGCTGATCTCGAACCCTTTTTCAAACCGGCCTGTAGAGGTAGGTTTAAACCACAACGAATTGGTTCAAATCGAGTCATCGCGTGACGTCACCATTTCGACGCAAAAATGGCATGGTTTGAACCAATATGGAACGGGTTGAAATAATTCATTCGCGAAAAAACGGCTTTAGTTTCACTGCAAGTCATAGAAATGCGTCTGGCAACGTTGCGAAATATTTATAACCTCTATCAAATACCAACCCAGGTAACAATTCTTAACGAAATCTCTACAGAAACGTTGACGATCATGATCAAACTTAACGTTATCGTGACTTAGATTCTACATAGATTTCGTGACTGAGGCAGTGCCAAACCGCGCTAAAATTATGACGAACGCGTTTCAGAAAGTCTTGACGAAAACGATATAGAAGAAACGTGACGAATACGATACGGAAGAAACGTAACGAATACGATACAGAAAATCTTGACGAAAACGATACGGAAGAAACGTGACGAATACGATACGGAAGAAACGTGACGAATACGATACAGAAAATCTTGACGAAAACGATACGGAAGAAACGTGACAAATACGATACGGAAGAAACGTGAAGAATACGATACACATAAAAGTTACGAATGCGATACAGAAAAAACGTCACGAAAATGTGAAAAATATATGTATTCTTTCTTACTTTCTCTTTTATGCCGGGTTGCACCAACACGACTTAAACTTAATCAATGCTAAAAAACATTGTTATGGTTTCAACGACTATATCTAAGGTTATTGATATAACCTTAGATATAATTGTTGTTGATAGGTATAACCTTTTAGATATAATTGTAGCAACTGTAACAATGATTTGTTTTTAAGCATTACTTAAGTTTAAGTCGTGTTGGTACAACTCGCCATAAAAGAGAAAGTAAGAAAGAATAGATATATTTTTCACGTTTACTACAAGGGTAAACTGTTATAGTTCTCCAAAACCAAACTTGCGATTTTGATAATCAAATCTCAATTTCGGTTTAAAAGATCGATTCCAACTTTTCCTCACTTGCTATTCAAGACAAAGTAAAGTTTTAAACTTTGTAGTCCCTTATGGTTTTATAATCATAAATATGTGATTTCGTGATATCTCACCACCACCTTAAAGATGACATCCTACTACAGTAATAAGCTTTTTTAACAAAAATTTTTATTAGACCAAACGTTTTTGTAATACAACACTAAACTAATATAAGAAATTAGAACATAAGAAAATTTAATACATGGAGTGAATATAAGTAATGAGCAATATCGAGACATAGTTTGATCTTAAATAGGGGAGACGGGGGTAATAATGGACATAGTGTGTAATAGTGGACAAAACCGTATTTAAATGCATGGCGAAATTTTTTTTCCCTTTCTGTCCACTATTTCCCCCAGGGGGTAATTGTAGACATGGCCAGTAACTTTGGCAGAAAGGATACACAGAAACTGCGAGTAATAGGGGACATAGCTACAACATCCATAATAAAAATGCCAAACAGATTTTATCTGAAAAATTTTATTTCATAGAGTTAGAATAGTTTGAAATACAAAAAAACAAAATTTCAAATAAAATTGGAACATAATATTACATAACAATACAAATTTAGTGAAATTCAGTAGGTGTAGTACAGAAACTCAGAAAATGTATGCCTTCCTCTCACAACCGTAGGTGGCTTTAAAATCTTCTGAATTTGCTCAAAAGTAATTAAATTTTGATCCTCAACTGAGGGGAATACAAACGTTTCTTCGTGTTCTTTATATTTTCTCATGCAACTAACTAAGCACTTTGAATCTATAATTTTAAGAACTCTTGCTACGAATGGTTTTGCTGTTTGTTTTGTTTTGTGTCGTACATAAATTGCACAACTACAAAACTACCAACCAAAACATCCTTTATTCTTGTTTGATGCTGGTTAGTTTCCTCACATCCCTGGGTTGATATATTACTCTCAATCAATTCCATTTGTAAAGCCTGATCTTCATCGTGTAAATTTTCGGCTTTATCAGAAAGATCTTGGTCTTCATCCAAGGCTTCATACTCGAATTCACTCTCTAACACTACATCTATGTCAGATTCAGATGACGTGGATTCACGTCTTTTCTTATTTTGGCGTTGCGTATTTTTAGCGACCTTTTTTGTTGAGACTCTCAATTTTGAAGTTCCTCCTGGTTTTGTTGCGCTTTTGACAACACCCTCCTCTTTTTCCTTGAATATGCGTAATGCCGTTGAAGATGTTAGAACATCTCCTATATTTTCGGAAATTCGTTTTCTTTTTTTCGACTCCGGTGCTTTCTTTGTTAAATTTTCAGTAAGTTTAGTTCTAATAAACTCTTCAAATGGTTGTTTAACTTGTAGTGTAGAGGTGCTTGATGATGGTTGTTCTGCAGCATTTGCTGTTTGTTTCTGATTTACTGAATCGTTAAATTTTTTTAATTTCAAAATGTCATATGCCTCTTCAGGAAATTTGTCAAAGTTTGGAGGAAAAATGCCTGTCGATTTCATCCAGAGATTAAATACTCTGATTTAAAGGCTTCTTCCCAAACAATTTTGATCTTTTTTGAAAATTCATCGTTTGGTAATATTTTCCCTGGAAAATCCTTATTATATTTTAGCATTTCATTGTTCCACCTGGTTTTGATGGGTTTGAAAACGCATTTATCGAGTGGCTGCATATAATGGGTGACGTTCGCAGGCAGTTTTATCAAAATAACTCCATTGTCCATAGCCATTTTAGAAATGGCATACCTTGTGTGCACCCCAGCACCATCATATATAAGAATAACTTTTTTGTCATTTCTTTCTTTAAATGGTTTCACAAACACCAAAAAGACCTCCAAGGACCATTTACAAAAAAACTCTCCATCCATCCAGCCTTTATTCTGGGCGGTATATACCGTACCTGGATAATCTTGTGGAATCCAGTTTTGCCAGATATATTTACCCTTGAAAATAATAATGGGAGGTAACTTTTCGCCACTGGCGTTGCCACAAGCTAGAACGGTGGTGTTTTTTTTGCCAGAACCGGCTATGTTCTTCGAAACTCTCTTCTGCCCCTTTGGTGCCACTATCCTAACATCCCTAGGGTCATGTGAAAACCCAGTTTCATCACAATTGTAGATACAGTGTCCATCTAGGGGTGTTATGTTTTCTTTTTTGTAAAGACTATTCAGTTGTTGATACCACTGCTTTATTGTGAAGGGATCTGCTCCTCTCAACCTTTGGGAGCTCATACTTTCACCTTTGCGAGTAGCGAGGTTGGCATGTCTCTTCATAAAACCTTCGTACCAGTCTCGTCCCGGAGTCCAATCAAGTTCAGAGTCCTGACAATAGTCCTTATCGAACTGCAGTACTTCTGCTTTGGTTAACCCATAACCATATTTCCCACTTTCGTAGAGATACTTTTCTAGAACATCCTCATCTTTTTTTGATAACTTTGTTTTTCTTCCAGCACCAATGTTGATAACGGAAAGATCTTGTACGTTTCTATATTTGCCCAGGGTAGACTTTGGCACACCATAGAGTTCTGCAACGTCTCGTAGAGTATTACCACGTTTTATTTCTTGTAAAGCCATCCGAAAAGTATTAGGGTCATACTTAACCCTTGTGTTCTTGGACTTGTAGTTGCGCGGCATAATCCTGCAATAATTGCAAGATTTAGAGTATGTCCACTATTAAACATAATATTAAAATTTAGGGGGTAATAATGGACATTCTCCTGTGTGCAACTGACTGTGATTTTATTTACAGCTACAGTATAAATTCATAACCTCACTATTAAGTAATGACTTATCAAAATAGATTTTATGCTAAACAAAATTAAAGATCAAAAAACCACTATATTATGTGAAAGTAGACTACCTTGCCTTTGTATTTTACAAATGAAACAATTTTCTATCCATATAATTTAATACATTGGTTAGACTTACCTGGATTATTAATTACCCACATACAAAGCAAACATTGAAGTATGGTTTACACTAGTCAGAATATTCCTAGCACAAAATTTGAATCTTTTGTAAGCTATGTCCATTATTACCCCATTCTACTATTACCCCCGTCTCCCCTATATTTATGCTTTTAACAAGCATTTAATGAAAACAAATTATATTAAAAATCAAAAAGTTCGTAAATTAAAATTAAATTAAAATTTCTAATAAAAATGATTTAACTATATCAAATGTTTTTGTTTTCACTAAAATCTAAACAATTATTACATTACATTACAGAATTACAATATGTTCTTATTGTAATGCTACTTTTTTCCTGACTTAACGCGGTCATATGTATGCTGAAATATATATTTCAGTATATTTTCAGCCTCCACTTTTGTAGACTGTTTAGTATGACAAAGAAATTTAACAATAACTAAAATAAGTTTCGTGTCTTTTAATTTAAATTTGTTGTTTACGCCACTCCAATTGCACAAACGTTGCCCTTCTACTGTGAAGCAATGCTTGATTATATTATTTAACGTTGCCTTTGCATCTTTACCACCTATCATACTGAGTTTGCTAATCTGATGTAATTACAGTTTGTGAATAGAAATTATATTATTATTAGAGTTTCATAAATATTTATTACCAAAGATTTTTCTTTCTCTTCAGCTTCTAAAACTTCATTACAAATATTCAGGTCTTCTACCGATGAAACTGGTAAAAGTTCATCAAAGATGTTAGTGAAAGAGTATGACTGTTGCGTCTGTTCAGGCCGAGTTACATTTTGTAGTTGTAATTTAATTGTGTCCCATTCTCTCTTCATCTGCATTATAAATTGTTCTGAAATAAAATATTGCAAACGTATTTAAATATAAAACTAGCCAAAAAATTAGGTACCTATTAAACGTCTGTTGTAATCAACTGCGTTCTTGACTTCAGCGATTTCACCAAGAAGAGCATCTTTCGTTTCTAAAAGAAAAAATAAACAACAACTTAATATTTCACTATTTCATTCCAAATTACCTTTACATTTACACTCAGGAACAAATAAGTTAGTAATATCTAACCCTCTTGTAGCAAAAGTGGTATTATTTCCCAAAGGGTCATCACTACTGTGTGATAATGTAGGGGTTGTGGGCTCCGGGGTAAGAGTTTTTGATAAATTGGTGTCATTTATATCTGGAATGTCGTCCACATCTTCATCACGATAGTATTCATAATCAGAATGTTGATAACTAGATCTTCCTCTTGTTTTTCCACTAGTATCATTCTCAAACTCAGTTAAACCACCTGATGAAGAGTCTGTGTGCTCCATTAATATTTTGCACTTTAACAACGCTTCCTCGAAAGTTTCTACAATTTATTCAAACCATAAAACTACAGTTTGATGATAAACAAAAGCTGACTTACCAAACCTTTTATTACTGCACCGAATTGTGCATGGATATTTTTTCCATGTTGGCTTTGGGGTAAAACCTTTTCTAGCATAAATACTGCCAGATGTTTTACACCAAGATACCTAAAATTGGTTTAAAGATGAAAAAAGAATATGTACCATCATTCAATTCAAATTATTTAAGATTTTTAGTATTCAAAATATACCTTATTATCAATAATCCAGTTGGCTGGAACCACTTCTACTTCCCCAGTGTGAAATTCGATTACGTGAAACATTTTTCTAAACATTGAAACAAATTATGCATTACAATAAATAAATTATAAAATAAACATTATTACTAAGTATATATAGTCACTAAAGATATAAAGAAAAAATATTTACAGGATCTTATTCTAGTGTGTGAAGTAATGGAGTAACAACAAAATCATCTTTATATGGTAAAACAACCATTTTTGATGAAATTTGTTCAAAGTCAATACAAACTTCAGTTGAAGAAATGGACAATATTCCAGTAGCAAATAATGTTGAATTACATGGTCTTTCATATAAAGGCAAAAGTTTTTGAACTTTGAAACCTCTAAATTGTTTTTTGAGAACATCTACTTTTGTTAATCTATAAATATTATTACTTTGCACCATTACAAAATTGTTTCCTTTTTTATTTAATGTAATTATAAAATTTGGAAAGTAAATCATATTTTTATTTTGATAATGTTTAGTTGTTAAATTTATAGAACCAACTTCTTGTATTCGATTATATATTTGTTGTGAAGCTTTAGGTGCTGATCGTAAAAGATGCTTTAATTGACCTAAATAACTTTCAAACGAAAATGCACTGAATTTATCTAAATGGCCAAGTAGTTCAACATCATTTGTTAAGTGAATTAAATTGTGAACATTGTAAGTGACACGTTTTCCATAAAATGTACAAAATTTTTTTACAAAATGTAACAAAAGACTTTTAGCATAATTAACACGTCCTATGTATCTGGGAGATACAAGAATTTTAATTGCGATACTAAGCGTCATAAAATGCTTATAATAATCTAAATCAAGAACCCCATTTAAACATACAGGCCCAGTATACAATAAAAAATTTCTGAATTCAGTTGCCTTCCACTTTCCGTACTCCTTTAAAGATCGTGCCTTTCTATTGAATTCCTCAGGCATCCATTCATAACATTTATTTAAATTCAGGGAAATGACATCCAATGTTTTAGAGTCCAATTTGCCTCTTCCGGGTTTTCCATGCCAGATATCAATTACTTTTTTTAACGACTCCCAGGCATACCAAATGCATATAGTCTAATGGAAAAGATTTTACCATATTGATTGGTAAATCTTCTAAAATTGATTTCTGTTGTTTGTGATGTTCAAAATTTGTACGACATCTGAATGATTCATCTGTTCTAAGTCGACATTCAGTTTCCAGAAAAACGACACAGTTGTCATAATTATGCTCCCTTTACTGTACACTTGCTACAACTATAATAACCTGTATGCGATTGTACAAAAGTTATTAATGCTTTTGCTGGAGCATCACATATAAAAGCTTTAACAAGAATTTCATAAACATGGTTGTTTACTTCTAATTTATTTGTTAATAAGTCTTGCAAATCTGCTACAAATGGACCGAGAAAAGCATTTACGTCTTCTGGTTTACTGAATCCTTCATACAAAGAAACAATAAATGGTTTTGGCTTTCCACCAACAATTTGACCCAAAATTGGCCAAAAACATTTATTGCTGTCATTGACTATGAGCAATCCGTCAATATTGAAATTTAAATAAATTGTGGAAGTACTATTTTCAATTCCCTGGTTTTCCAATGCTTTTATTAATGGTAACTTTAAACCAAAATGAATAAACACTCCGACACCCAATTGTTTAATAGGCACTGCTCTTGGAGTTGATAAAAATGTTTTGGAATCAAGTGGCAGTTCACTATGTCCGTGTCTTTTCAAGATGCTTAATAGTTCATTCAAATGACTATATCTGATTTGATTTTTTATAGCCCATTCTAACAATGATTCCGAAAATGATTTTGAATGTATAGGGTAATTTGTGTTAAACATTTCTTCGCAATGATTTTGTGAATGATGTTCATCCTCAAAATTTGGTAGGAGATATCTTATAAGTTCGCCATCACCGATATTGGTTAAATTTGGAGTAGTATTTTCAAGATCCTGTATAACCACATTTTCAACAGAATTTTTGCTACTTGAACCAATTTCTGCTTTAATATGTTCCAAAAAGCTCTCTGAAGATTTTTTGGTTTGCGCCTTTTAGACATCATTTTTTCGAGTATCTACAAATACTATACGATAAAGAGAATCACTTTGAACGAAACATACACCATAACAAGCCAAGTTATACTATAACATTAACATCGGGCAAGTATAGAATGCATGTTAAAGTTATACCTTGTCGATAGTAGGTAATAGTGACCTGTAAACTAGCCTCCTAACAATCAGGCTTTAATCAAGATTATAATTTACATACAATAACAAAACTGTGATAAAGTAAAACCACAGCAATTATTGCATTTATTGTCTACGAAATTTATATTATAAATTTTTTACCAAAAATACCGATTAAAATGGATGACGGAGAATTAATTGATCAGGTGCGGTTGCAAAATTATCCATATTTAACGTTTTTAATGCAAAAGGTTAAGGAATAACAACAAAAATAGAAATCAGCTGTGAGCTTGCGCAGGCGGTTATGTGCTCATTTTATTGAATTCAACCACTTTGCATTTACTACTTCTTTATTCAAAGGTAAAAGTTAACTTTTAACATTACCTTAAATCCTTTACACCAGAGAGAAGAAGGACCTGCCTGCTTTACACTACACTAATGACTGTATACGAATACGAACGCACGCACTTATTATTAACTGTGTTCGTATTATGCGAACTTCTTAAATTTGTAGGTTAAATTACGTTACACTAACTGAGGCTGCATAAACCAGCCTTAATAGTAAGAAACATAAAATATTTTTTAAGATTACTAATTATTTTTATGCAATTGATAAGAAAAAACTAAAAGATGGCCGTTACTATACATGTATACTATACAGACCGTGGCCACAGCATAAAAAACAATCAGCAGGACATCTCTCGTTGGCGGGAGTAGTTGACGCATATCTTCGCGCAGGTTCGCCATTCGGTGCTATATCCTGGAAAAAGCCTCATTGACGTAGGTAGCGTGTCGTATAGTCCAGTGGTGGCGTGTAGTTATTGTGTTTAGTAATAACGTTTTATGGATTAATTATTACTAAAATTGTGGTGTGCTTTCCTTAGTATTATGAATACAAAAAAGTCTGTTGGGGGACACGTGTGTGCAGCACACAAATGTAAAAACAAAAGTTATAATTGTAAGAAACATTTTTTTCGTTTTCCTAGTGATCGTATTAGGTAAGTACAAAACTTATGTTCACCACGTGCTTATATTACTTTTCCGTCGACGTGTTAAATGTGTACCCTTTCTATTTCTGTAACTAATAGCAATTGAGAATGGTGTATGTTCTGACAACAACAATATTGTATCTACTTTTGTAAATTTTAAATCTAGAAAATACTCCAGTACAATTAGGGTGGGACCCCAAATAAAATATAAAGCGCGACCTAGTTTATGCAACAGTGTTAAGGTCGCATTTAACATACTAAAAGTTTCGAGGTCTCCGTTTTGCACAACACCCCTAAATTGGGGCAGCCATATTGAAATTGTGTAACTTAAAAACCATCACAAATATCAAAGAAAAATAAGAGAATAAAATTAAAGATTAATAAAAAATACATAAAGTAATGTAACATCCAGCACAAAAATGTTTAATTATTATTAGTTATATATATATATATATATATATATATATATATATATATATATATATATATATATATATATATATATTTAGAATTTACATCAGTTCTACATACATAAAGACAGTATCGTTTACAAAATAAATAGTTATTGATTTTTGCTTGAAATACTTACATATAATAAGAAATTGGTTTATGTCCAAGTAAAATATAGTTAATAAAAAATGCATACACTTACATCTAAGCACTGCCTGCTTACTTGCCTCGGAATTCGCCTCGGCCAGCAATTGCAGGCTCGCCCATAAAAAGGCAATTTTTTGTCCTTGATACATAAATAATTATTTTTATAGAGCTGGAAAATGGGCAAGGCTTAGCAATAGAGAAGATCTATTGAGGAATGTAGATTCCTTACATAAGAGCCATAAGTTATGTGGAGACCATTTTGAGATTAAAATGTTTATAATCGTCTCAATTATAACGCTTTGCCTGCAATATTTCCGTCGCAGGAGGGAAGTTCGAGAGATGTGCCCGCAGATCATTGATATGTCATTCCGTGCCTTCCCACTGTTATAGATTTAGAAGAGCCTCCCTTAAAGAAAGTACATATTTTACATGATGTCACCATAACCCCAGGTACTTTTTTTCTCAGTAACCAAACTAATTATCTACCTAAGTAGATATCTTTACCTATACCAATCGACAGCAATTTTGATTACACTATTTTTTTAATTTAGGGTTTGCAGTCGTAGATAAAAAGGAAAACCCAAGGACAAAAAGTGAGGATTTGGGAGAATTAAATTTACAAGGTATGCTGTTGTTCTTGACTGTGGTTTATCAAATTAATACACCCATCTGTTTAGATGCCAACACTGATAGTACAGGCAACAGCAGTTTGCCACCGAATTACCGTCTCCATCATCTTCCACTCAAACTTCATTATCATTAAGTTACAACTCACCAAGGAAGGTAAAATACCGTCGTACTAATAAGTCATTGGTGCAAGAGAATGCGATGTTGCGAGACAATTCAAAAACTGGAGCAGCAAGTACAAAATGCGGAAGAACACATATCATGGGAACAATATCAACGCCATACATACAAATTTTGCAACTCGGTAGAAACTGCCAATTTTATCAACGCAATCATCGCTCAGGGTCAAAAGCAACCAAGAGGTCGACGATATTCCAAAGAATTTAAAAATGAATGTTTGGCCATCTACTTTACAGGTCCAAAATTGTATAAGCAATACTTAATGCACAAATTCTTTCTTCCTGGACCACAAACGCTTTTAAAAGAAATACGAGGAATATCAATAACTCCAGGGCTAGACAATTCTCAATTGTTCAAAATGTTAAAGCTGAAGATAGATTGCTTTCGAGTTCTAAATAAATACTGCGTTCTGTGTGTAGATGAAATTAGCATTAAAGCTCATTTATTTTATAACCGTTCCACTGACAGTGTGGTTGGATTGGCAGAAAATGAAAAGCAAGAAAAGATGTTTAAACCTTCTTTGACTGCATGTGTTTTGTTGTTAAAGGGAATTTATTCTAAGTGGAAACAACCTCTGGCTTACTATTTTTGCCATACATCCTGTACAGCCGAATCATTAAAAGCTATTGTTTCAGAGGCAGTACATAAGTCAAATTATCTGGGCTTAAAACTTTGTGCCTTGACGACAGATATGGGGTCTAATAATGTACAGTTAGCTAAATTATTAAATGTTAGTTCAGATCAACCCTTTTTTACTATTAATGATCAAAAAATTGTATATATGTTTGATATTCCTCATATCATAAAAGCCATGAGAAATATGCTAATGAAATATGATTTCTACATTGACAACCACGTGATCTCTTGGAAATTTATTAAAATGTTTTACGAGCATGACAAAAAATATCCAATAAGAGGCACCAAAATTATGTGATTCTCATATTACACCATCAAATTTTGAAAAATGAAAGTGAAATTTGCAGCCCAAGTTTTAGTGCCAGTGTGTCGTCCAGCATGAATTTGTATATTAGATTTGGATACCTTCCTTCAGAAGCTATGAAAACTTCAGAATTTGTAGAAAGAATGGACAAGTTGTTTGACATTTTAAATTCGTCACAAACTTCAGCTTCGAAAAATATAATGCAGCTTTTAAAGGACTTGATTATCAATTAGAGTTTTTAAATGACTGTTTCCGTTTTTCCAAAGGCTAGAGTTAAGAGATAAAAATAACGTTAATGTTACCAACAGAATGAAATTTCTGAAATGTTTAAAGGTTTCAATTAAAAGTATTTTGAACCTATGGGATAATTTGAAAGCTGCTAATTACGACTATCTTTTACAAGAAGATTAAATCAAGATGCCTTGAAAACCATTTTGGCAAAATACGCCAACTAAATGGAAATTCTATAAATCCAACGCCAATTCAGTTCCAACGTTCATTTAGAAAATTACAATGTGTAAATTTATTTCATTCAGGGACCGAAAATTGCGAAGCCGATTCTGATCCACAATTAATGAAATTAAAGGATATATCAGTAACAGAGACACCAGTAACTATGACAAACCCCTTAGATATAAATAGATTAATTAATTTAGATTACCAGAAAAATGACATTTTGGAGAAAAACTTTATTCGGTATATATGTGGTTATTTGCTGAAAAAATCTCTTGAACATCATAGCTGTGACATATGCATTAATTATTCTAAAGCGCATGATGAACTAGACGACACTTCTCTTTTTTGCTTTTTTAAAGCATATGAAAATGCTCACGGTGATGTTTTTGGAAATTTACAAATGCCCCATAACGATTTTGTTAATTTTATTACTCAAATTGAAGTTATATTTCAAAGAAATTTTGAGTCGTTCATTGTTACATCAAATATATGTAACAGATTTTTAGATATTTGCAATTTGATACCGTATGATCAACCCTGTCCAAAATTCCCCAAAGCAATTATTATTAAATTATACTTAAGAGTACGACTTTATTACACTTTAAAAAATATAAATAAAAATTTTAAATGTACCAACAAAAATAAATTAATTATATGGCGTAATCAGTAATAAATATAATCTTTTATAAATTATAATCATTTCTATATTACTTCTTTTATTTCCTTACAAATAAAATTACGGATACATTATACATTTAAAATGCGGTTTTTATAAACTAACCTTGGAAATAAGATTATTTTGAGTCAGGACCTGCATAGATAAAAGAAGGAGGACCTGTCTTTTAGCACGTAATGGCGTCCTCAAGGTCAAATTCTAACGCAAACTAGATCAAAGGCACCGCCTGAGAGTTGTTCTGCTGATTGTTTTTTATGCTGTGCCGTGGCCGTTACCGTGCACAACGCCGGGTGCATTATGTTAACGCATACGCTGTAGTTCACTTAATTTAAGATATAATATTAATTATATAAACACTCACCTCACAATAAATCTTATTTTAAAATAATCACAAAAGCTTGTAGTAAATAATATTAAAACAAACGTAAAAAAAAACGTGGTAAACAAAACAAAAACGAACGCTTTGGTCTTATACCACGGACGCGCAGACGTGGATGACTGGCTCCGCACACCAACGCGGTCACGGCAGCAGTGGCGGTGGCGGGCGCGGTGGCGTTCTAACCTAACACGCAGAAACAAGTTTGCCAAAATATATCAAGCGCGGGCATTTACAATTTTAGCGGCCTGAGAACTGCGATCTAACCCGCGGTGGCGGTCTGATGCTGTCTGTCGTATTTGCCCGCGTAGTTGTTGTGATGGCGAATATAGAATTATTAATTGAAAAAGTTAAGCAATATCCAATTATTTATGATTTAAGTCACCAAGATTACAAAAATGTGAAAGCAAAAAATAAGATATGGGACGAAATGGGCAAGGAACTAGGAATAAGCGGTAAGTATTCGTAAAATAAACTAATTTATTTTATTCCCAACAAAACTTTAATAAATTTCGAACGTATACTTCCACTTGAAATCCCACCTGAATGTATTTAACTATATGATAATTTTATGATTACAACATAAAAACTTTCGTTGGGTTCGGTTTTGTACAGTTCAACCAAGCAAACAAAAACCCTGAGAGGGCGTACCTGAGGGAGCTGTTTTTCAACAGGTACATTCCATACAAAAAGTATTAATTAAATTTAAATCAAATGTATGGATTGCTTATTCAAAATTCTGTGAACAAATTTATTTATTTTATGTTAGGTACATCAAATGTTATTGAATTAATTACCAAAAACATTTAAGTATTTATTGTTTAAGTACAAATAAGATGGTTTTGATATTATAACATTTTCTACAAATAATTTACACAATTTTTAGTTTTGTAAACATTTGTAAAATACTTGAAAAAACATCATTCTGATCACATTTGAATATAAAGTAACTAATAAATTACAATCATTCTTCTACAGAACTTTCTTCCTCTTTATCTGGTTAACTTATATTTACTTGAAATGACCTTTCTACAGTTTCATCATAAGTGTAAATAATATAATAGCATTTAAAACATTCACATAAATCAAGTGTAATGTTATTCACAATAGAAACAAAACACATATGCATAATTAAAATTTAAAATAATGTCCAAGATTTTATGGAAAAATAAGCACATATCGTTTATTATTATTGATTTATAACTTGTAACTACAAAATTAAAAATGGTTTTCTATGGGCTATCAAATTCATCAACTTCTTCCTCACTGCTTTCATCTGACGATCCAGTGTTTACCATAAAAGATAAAGTTTCAATTGTTTCGTCAAGTAGTTCATCACGTTGCCACATTTCTTCGGCTATGTGATTAACATGCCTGCATTGTTGTCCCAGTCAGATGCATTTATTTCTGCAAAGCATTTCGCACTAAGTTCTCAATATTACTTCCACTTTGAGAAACGTTATTCATTGCCACCTTATGCATTACTAAGCTCCATATAAATTCAATCGGATTGAGTTCACAATGATAAGGAGGCAAACGAAGTACAAGTGTCCATGTTTTTAAGTAATTCATCAACATAGTAAGTTTTATTGCTTTACTAACTCCAACAGTTCAGCTTTTCATGGTGTATGTTGTCGATACTCCATTACTTGAATTTTCAGCTGTTGCAGCTTCATTTCTAATACAAAGAAATACGTCACTTAGAAATTACGTTTAAGGTTTACAAACTACGTACCTGCCTAATTTTTTTTATAAAACTAATCAATTTTCCTGTTGCCGCAGCAGCTAGCTCAGTAGCCTTGTCCAAAGGGAATGTCCACAAACCATTAGCTTTTTGTTTATCGAAAAATTCCACAACTGCTTTAATGATGTTCCGGGCTTCGAAATGAACACTCTTCTTCGACTTACTAGCCATTACGAATAAAACCTGGAAAATTCGAAATATTGAAAATCAACATGATTTGATATTTTAAAACTTGTCATGCTCATTTAATTTAAGTGCAGCTACGTATTTCAAAATCGTACTAAATATTGAAAAATCGATGTAAATCGATATTTAAAAGCATGCTTACTGTTTTAAGGTTATGAACTGTATAATCGTTTTAGTATTTAAAGCTTTATATTAAAAGATACATGTGCACAATACATACCGTTTCTCTCACAAATCAGTAAAAAGAGCGTTGAAAAAGACTTTTTATAAACACTAATGGACAATAAATACTCAACAAACACGAAATATGACAAATGTCAATTGTTTGCGTTTGGGAATGTACGGTCGGAGACTTCTTAATGGTAATTGGACGAACGTTTTACCGCTATAAATTTTTTAATTTAGTTCACATATTTTCCGGGGTTTTTGTTTGCTTGGTAGAGCTGTATATACTAAACATTTATGATTATTCTAGACCTATAATACTTGATGATAAAAGTATTATGTATTGAAATATTCTACAAATCTTTCCCTTAATTGAAAATAATAGTTGGCTGCTCTTCGCCCATCTATATTCATGTTTTGCAGTGCCTCAACTTCTACCTCTGGAGGTTCCAAAAGATGAATGAAATTGTCATGAGAGTTTTCACAGCGTAAATAATTATGTAAGACGCAAGCTGCTTTTACAACATCTATACATGTTTCTATCTTCAATTCCAATGGTCTGTTAAATAACCTCCATTTCTGAGCCATGATACCAACCGCGTTTTCAACAACGCGACGTGCTCGACATAGCCGCTTATTATAGGTTTCTTTTCTCACATCGTTTCGGGATTGTCTGTAGGGAAATGGTCTCATCAAATATGAAGTCAATGCAAACGCCTCGTCGCCAATTAACACACATGGAGATTCTTCTTGCTGACCCGGTAAACGCCATCTCTCAAGCGTTGTCCTATAGCAGATGCTTCGAAGATTCCACTATCGCTACTTTTTCCATAACAGCCTACGTCTATGCACACAAATTTATATTCGAAATCAACTACAGCTAATAAAACCAAAGAGAATTTCTGAAGATAGCAAAAGTAGTTGGAACCGCTATTTGGTGGACATTTTATAGTTACATGTTTTCCGTCAATACTGCCCATACAGTTGGGAAACTGCCATTTATCTTCAAAACCAGAAATTATACGTTCCCAACGTTGCATCGTAGGTTTCGGCATGTACAAGGGCTGTAGTCGTGTCCATATAGCTTTACACACTTCTCTTATAATTTTACTGACGGTAGAAAAACCCACTCGAAAACCGTGCCCAATTGTGATAAGTGAATCGCCGGTAGGAAGGAACCTGCGAAATATTATTCATATTATTTTCTTTTTCAGGAGACGACCTTAAAAAGAAATGGAAAAACATAAGGGACAGTTATGCTAAACACCTACGCTCCGAAAAAACTACAACTGGTCAAGCAGCTAAACGAGTTGACCGTTATAAGACATGGCCATGGGCTCAGAAAATGTCGTTTTTTAAACCATTTTTAAAATTTGCTGATACAGAGTCAAATATTTCTTCTCCCGATTCTCTGCAGAAAAATGATGAGTATGCGACAATAGAATCTGAAAAAACATCTGCAGAAATTTTAGCAACTCCAGTTTCACAAACTCGGATTAGACAAAAAATACGTAGAACATTCTCGCTCGTTCAAGCTGAAGGAAATAGTAACCAATCAGCGGTGGATAAAGTTGTTGGATACCTTAAGTCGAGAAAAGAAGAACAACACGATGACATTGACTTACTATTTTTAGGATTTGCGAAAACCATAAAGAAATTTTCCCAAAAACGACAAATAACAACGAAATATGCTGTAGCTAAACTCATTATGGAAGAGGAAATGAAAGAAATGGAGGAGACGACGAACGCCTCATCTGGCTCTTCTTACGCCCCGCCTTCTCCTTTGGGCACCACAACAAAAAATGTAGTAGGTGAATTTTCTCCTTACCAACAACAAACTGAAAATTCTCATACATCATATTTAGAGACTCTTTTATAATCATCAAACAACTCTGTCGACTAGACTGCAATAAATATTGAGGATACAGCATTCTCTCCTCCCGAACAACAGACCGAAGATTCTCATCTATCTAACACGTCAGCAACAGCTTGGTATCAACATTTTGGAGAACATGCTAATTTTTAATTGTAGTACTTTTTGGCTAATGAATAAACAATATAAAACAATTTAACTTATTTACCTTTGTAATATCTACCCAAGTTTATAAATAAAATGAGATGATTGTGGAAATAACCTGAACGTTTTATTTTACCAAAACAATACATCTTTCTTTATATATTAAAATATAATTGCCAACTCTCTAAAAAACTCACTCGTTTCCAACCTCATTTCTAGTCACTACATTACATATCCTCCTCTACAGATCTAAACGTACAGGTGGTTTAATTTTCCTGTTCGGCCTGCTAATGCTGGTAGTGTCATTTGGTTTATCGGGACCCTTTGCCTAGGTATTATTCTCAACTAAAACTTCATTTTCAATTCTCGTAGTTACACTACCAACATTACTAGGAACTTGAACATTTTCATTATTAACATCTGAACTTATCCTAGCTTCTAATACTACGTCATTACTAACATTTGTTGTAACATTTTCTATTTTACTAACATTAGGTGTTACTAAATCCTTAATATTATTATCTGGCACCCTATCGCTATGCAACATCTCATTATTATCATTTTCCTTACATTTCATTAATTGATCGAGATGTCGTTTCCAAATCTCACCCTCTAGAACTTTACACAAATAAGTTCTCTGACCTAAAACTTCATCTATCTCTCCCTTTCCCCAACTTTTTCTGTTTGGGTTCCTAAAATCCCTTACTAAAATTTTCTCCCCTAACTGGAAACTATCTTTTCTATTTCCTTTGTAATATCTAATTTGATTTTCCTCTTTATCCTTATTCTCTGATACCATTAAATCAAATCTAGTTCTTACATTGTTTTTGAATACTAAATCTGAAGGTTTAACTCCTGTTGTATGTACAGTGTATAGAGTTCCTATACGCAAATAAATACCTATTAATTAATGTTTCCAATCCGACATTTCTATTTTTCTCATCTTTTAATAATTTATATATGCTATTTTTGAAATTTTTGACATTATTCTCAGCCAACCCATTAGTTGATGGGTGGTACGGAGGTGACGTATAAAATTTGATTCTATTTTTAGTAAGAAATTCAGTAAACTCTTCCGACGTAAATTGTCGACCATTATCTGTAACGACTATTCTAGGCAACCCAAACCTAGCAAAACAATCACGGAAACAGTCAACCGTAGCTTTAGAGCTAATATTGTTCATTACATAGATTTCAGGCCATTTCGAAAAGCTATCGATTATCAATAAAAGCATTTTACCCTTTATTGGTCCCAAGAAATCTACATGAACCCTTTCAAAAAAACCTAACCATTTTTCCCATTTAACTAACCTCGCTTTAGGTGGGTTTGGTCTCGATAAATTGCAAATTTCACAATTATGTACAAAAGTCTCTATTTCCTTGTCCAGATTAGGCCACCACAAATATGATCTGGCAGTACTCTTCATTTTAATCATGCCCTCGTGCATGGCATGTAACTCTGTTAAAATCTTTTGTCTTAACTTTACCGGTATAACTACACGGTAACCCCACATTATTGTTCCTGTTTCTACTGATAGTTCGTCTTTCCTAACGTAGAATGGTTTATATAAATCATCAATTAGCTTAGGATCTTCCGGGAACCCATGCTTTATGAAAGTATAAACACGACCTAAAACCGGATCTCTTCGCGTTTCTGAACGAATTAAATTAAAATCTATAGTAGTTGAATTTTCTACAAAATTTATATATTCAAACTCTCGCGAAAATTTTTCTTCTTCATTATTTATCGGTAATCTCGAAAGCAAATCTGCTTTTATATTATCCACACCACGTATGTGTTTGAACGAATAATCAAAACCGGCTAAAAAGAGTGACCACCTTTGCAGTCTCCCCGCAGCCATTTGAGGTATTCCCCTATTTTCCCCAAACAACGCCTGTAAGGGCTTGTGGTCCGATACCAACTCAAACCTCCGTCCTATTAAATACTGATCAAGTTTTTGCACCGACCAGTAAATACTCAATGCCTCCTTGTGTATCATGGAGTAATTACGTTCGTTTTTATTTAAAACTCGTGATATAAAACAAATAGGCCTTTCATCTCCGTCATCCATTACGTGACTTAAAACTGCACCTATTCCCCATTCACTGGCGTAATGAATTAACACCTTGTCTGAAACAATCTCCTTTTTTGCTAAATCAAACGCATCTATACTTTTTTTCCCCCATTCAAATTTTTCACCTTTTTCTAACAACTTATACAAAGGTTTCAATTTAATCGCAAAATTTGGAATGAATTTGGAGTAATAATTAATTGTACCTAAGAATGATCGCAATTCATTTACATTTGTCGGTTTAGGCGCATCTACAATTGCTCTAATTTTACTGTCATCTTTTTTTAATTCTTCTTTCGATATTATGTGTCCCAGGTAAGAGATTGTATCTTTAAAAAATTCACATTTACGAAAATTAAGCTTAAAACCAACCTCTCTTAATCTGGTAAATACCTGTCTCAAATTGTTTAAATGTTCTGTCGGTCCCTTACCTGTTACCACAATATCGTCGATAAACACAACTGTGTTTTTGATCCCTTGCAACGTCTTCTCTACTATATTCTGAAATATCGAGCATGCTGGCTTTGTCCCATATGGCAACCTATTTACTTTATAAATTCCCATATGTGTGCTCCAAGCTAATAATTCACTAGTCTCCGCATTGAGAACTAGTTGATTATATGCATTGCTTAAATCTAATTTACTAAATTTATCACCCCCTTGAAGTGCATTAAAAATATCTTCAATCCTCGGTAAAGGATGATTTACCTCTCTTAAATATGGATTAACCGTAATTTTGTAATTGGCACAAAGTCTAATACTACCTGATGCCTTTAGTACTGGTACGAGAGGCGTACCCCATTTAGAGTTATCAATTTTGTTATAACACCTATTGATTCTAACCTGCTTAATTCATCCTCAACCTTACTTTTCATTGAAAATGGTACCGATGCGGGCTTACAGAACTTAGGCGTAACTTGATCTTTTAATTCTAAATTTATTTCTTCTCGGTTATACCGACCTAAGTTCTCATCAAATAATTCTTTAAACTCTACTTTTAGCAACTCTACATCTGACATTACTTCTACAATATTTATAGTGTCCTCAGCCTTTTTGCTTACAATCTTGAGTTTAAAATGATTTAATAAATCCCTACCTAACAATAATCTGCTGGCCTTGTCTACTACTAACAATGTACATTCTTTTAATTCATCGTTAATTCTTAATTTAACACATATTTCACCTATCGGCTTAATTATTTGCCCATTATAAGTTTTTAATTTTGTATTTGTTTCCTTAAGCTCTAAATGTGCAAATTTTTGCTTATACAATGACAACGGCATACAAGATAACCCTGCGCCTGTGTCAACTTCAAAACATACGCGCACATCATTTATAAACCCATATACTTCAATTGGTTTCAAAGCATAATTAATTACCTCACAATTGAACATAGGCACTTCTTCCTCCTCGACATCTTCTACATAATTTTGGTTTTTCACCCTGCACGCAGCTGCCAAATGTCCTTTCTTTTTACAATTGTTGCATATAGAAAACCTGTATTTGCACCTGCTAAAATTGTGAGCCCTTCCATTACAATGAAAACACTTTAATTCTTTCGACTCTACTGAACCCTCGGAAACTTTTAACTTTTCATTTTTATTTCTGCTTTTCGCCAACTTCGCCACTTGGTTAAGACGGTTAATACTTGTCGGTTCCAATTTTTCTTTCATGGCCGCTTCTTTATTTAAAGCAATTTCTAAAATTTCTTCCAACGACTTCTTGTGACTTTCTTCACAAACCCGGTCCTGTATGGATCCTGTCTTAAGACCGACCACAAATTTATCCTTCACTCGTTCTAATAATTGTTCTCCAAAATCACATTCAGCTGCTACTTTTTTTTACATTTACATACCATTCATTAATAGACTCCTCCTTTTGCTTTAAATTGTCGAATAAAATTCGCCTTCTAAAAACTGACAATCTGGGCTTGAATTGATTAATTAATAACTTCGCTAATTCTTGAAAAGTCTTCTCTTTTGGCAACTTCGGGAAGCAAATATTTTTTAACATTTTATAAACATCTTCGCTGATTAACGTTAATAAAACAGCACCTTGGCGAGCCACTTCTACTCTATTAGCATTAAAATATTGTTCCAGTCTTTCTAAAAATATTTCAATATCATTTCCTAAATTAAACTGGTTTAAATTAGCTGAATTGCCATAATTTACAACCGTAATAGGGTTAATCGTTGAAGCCGACCCCGTGGAATGCTCTTCGTCCGTCATCTTGAAATGTTCTCAATAAATATAGTTTTTTTAAAACAAAATAACCTTTTTCTCGTCGCCACTTTATGTAATATCTACCCACGTTTATAAATAAAATGAGATGATTGTGGAAATAACCTGAACGTTTTATTTTACCAAAACAATACATCTTTCTTTATATATTAAAATATAATTGCCAACTCTCTAAAAAACTCACTCGTTGCCAACCTCATTTCTAGTGACTACATTACACCTTAATGTTATCATAAGGCGTTCTAGGGGTCCAATAGGTTCCCTGTAATTAGTAAACTGTTTTTGAATATCTTCTTTTAACAAATCCAGTATAGTGTCAAAACATTTTAACAGCATACGAAAATACATGTAAAAGCGTTCCTCGTGTGTTCTTAATACTGGATAAAGTGTATGAAATTCACCTTTTTCTTTGCGTGATTTATTTACTTCATGAACCCATATTCTTTTCTTTGCCTTAAAAAAATTATTTAAGTTATTAAAATAATACAAATTAATAAATATTAACGCACCTAATGGGACGTTCTTCGTCGCATAGTGCTAAGAGCAGTAAAACTTCTTCTTCTATATTGTCTACCATTATAATTCAAGTATTATTGAAGGTAACAAAAAATACATTCAATTTGAGAACTCTATAGAAATATACAGCTCTATAGAACTGACCGCGTTGGTTTGAATACAATGTCACCGCTAGTGTGACCGCAACTGCGCCCGCCACCGCAGCCGCGACCGCGTTGGTGTGCGGAGACCTTAAAGATGTTTAAACTTCCTTTTCTGGTAGTAAACCTAACGACAATCGGTGAGTTCGTTTCTTCAAACAGGTTAATCTGAGTGCTCTAAATCGTTCGGCAATTACCTACGGATGAAAACGTGCAAATCATGAAGCGTTTTTTTATTACATTTGCGAGGCGTCTGATTTTAAAAAGAAATTTTTCAGATTCCCAAGACGAAGCCTGCACAGTGTCAATTAGTGACCAGCTGTTTACCGCCTTTACCACCATAACCTTTAATTAGTTTTCATTTTGTTAAAAAGGTGGAACAAGAAATTGTATTTGTTTGTAATGTGTGAAATTTTACCAGTGCTAACCAAACAGTTGTTGAAGAGCACATGCAGTCACATTCATTTACAAGTAGGTACCAAATTGTGTCATTGATTAGTACTTGGGTTACTGAAGTTTAAGATTTACAAGGAAAATTTTATTTAACACATTGTTATAGGTGACTTTTCTGCTCTCCAACGTGTATCAGCAGGTTTTGCTGAACGTAATGTACATGTGGTAAATGATAACGATAAAGCACCTGAACCTTCATCATTGCAAAGTGCAGAGAAAATTTGGTGTAAAGGTAATGTACTTATGTTAATCGATGCATATAAAGAACATGAAGCACAGTTTGCAACATCAACAAAAAAAGTTGTTTGGCAAAAAATTGGCAATATTTTGTCAGAAAAAAAAACATTAACAATTACCGCACAGCAGTGCGACACAAAATGGAAAGGTATGCTTAAGATGTACAAACAAATAGAAGATGCAAATGCAAAGTCAGGCAATAGTTCTAAAAATTGGGAATATTTTGACTACTTGGACAAGATTTTATTTAACAAACCGGAAATCAATCCTGTTGCTACATGTAGCATTCAAGAAGGACTAATTACAGGTAAACGAAAGTTGAGTTGATGTTCGTAAATGTTCATTTACATATTTACAGATGAACACCGATAATCATGTCCATCAAGTCCCTCATCATCTGTTGAAGAGGAACCTGAATGCAGTAATAAAAAAAGAAAACGACAACTAAACCTCATTGAACAAAAGCATAAAGAAAAAATGCAGCGCCAAGATAGAAATTTAGATTTATTAGAAAGACTAACAGTGGCCATAGAAAAGCGTAATACATAAATTTGTGACATCGTAATTTTACAATTAAAATTTTAACTATTAAGGAGCCATTTTTGTTACATTTATATTTTTACAAATATAGTTTCGCTTTCATATAGCTGCTGCATTAGTATGTTGTGCCTCTCCTTGATCCTGTTCTTCATTACCACCATTATATTCTTGTTGCTCGTCTACTTCCCTATCAATAGTCACAAACTCGGTTGCATCATCTCCATCATCAAGACAAACATTGTGGAATATACATGCTGCCACACTTATTAAAACGATGAGATCTAATCGCACCGTTTCAACATATTTTAATCTGCGAAAACGTCCTTTAAGTAGTGAAACACTGTTTTCGACAATAACACGAATGTGACATAATTTTTTTGTTGAATTGTTTTTTGTATTTGAGTTAAATGTCCAGTATCTTTAAATGGTACTATTAATTTGCTTGACAATGGATATGCAAGATCACCAATTATATGACTGTTGTCGGGAAAAGCAATACTTCCATTAGCAATAGATGCACATAAATCCGACTTCTGAAACACCCGTGCATCATGCATTGAGCCAGGCTGTCCTGCATGTACATCAAGGAAATGCATTTGATGGTCGCACACCACTTGTAATACTATAGATGGATAGCGTTTCCTGTTTATGTACGAATTGCCATGAACTTTAGGTTTACCAATGCGGATGTGGGTTCCATCAATGCAACCAATGACGCCTATAATGGAAAAGAATTATTTACTTGTTATAGTATTCAGACATTATATTACATGCATACCTGGAAATCCATTCATAGCATGAAATGCTGCTGTATTTCCTCTAGCCTCTTTGTTCGTCTGGCCACCACAATACTTTGTAACGAGTATTAAATTTTAACATCATTGTACACATTCTTCGCAAAATGTTCCATGCTGTGGATTTACTGATTCCAAAACGTTCAGAAACAGACCTTAAACATTGTAGGATTTAAAAAAACTCGCTCATGAGTACTAGGTATTTACCGAAAACTTTCCATATTTGCTAAATACCATAATAAAATCATAAGTTGTTTATCCAATAATAAGCCGGGATGTCCTCGAAGCACTGTTCGAGTTTCCGTTATCTGGTGTAATTTTTGTAACAATACCTCAAATGTATGGGGCGACATTCTGAAATGTCGTTTAAATTGGTAATCCTGTAAGTTTGGCACTGTTCGTTCTGCATAATCCCATACTTTTTCTAGCACAGCAGTTCTTTCATTTTCTTCATCATCATCATCATCAAACATTATTTCATTTCCAAATTCGATAATATGTAACATGAGCGCATTTGTGTCCATGGTATTTCCTGATAAACAACCTATCACACAAAATAATTAATCAGATATTTAACTTTGTTTAACTTCCATACAGAAAAATTCGCCTAACGACATAACCTATTTCTATAAATGTCAAAAATTATTTTTATTCGTTCGTTTTTTCCCTCGAAATCGAAACGATTTGCGATCACGTGATCAAGATCTGAAATCTGCTCGCTCTGCTCCGCGATAGATTAAACGAACTCACCTAATATAACGCCTTTTTCGTCACTTTTTCGTAACGTACTAATACCTTTTTTTAAATATGTGAAGTGTCGTCACTATTACATGACAGAATTTTCGAAAAAAATCTTCACGAGAATGTATCATATTTAACTTGACGCATTTGTTACACACATTCAAAGTAAAGAATTATGCACACGATTTTGTAACGAATTAGTGACAAATATACCATTAAACGACTGTTATGTCACGAATTCGTCAAGTTTTAAATATTATCCTCACGTTGTGTTACCTGGGAAGGTATTTGCCTCTATCCGCAAATTTTCGTACATTAATCTATTTAATTGGTGGTATAATTTCATAAATGCAAATACAAAATACATTACAGATGGTAGCAAATAGTAGTTTTGGAACGCTTAAGAGGATTAATAGCAAATGCGTCTAGACTGTATGAAACTACAAGAAGGTTTGAACAGTCTGATTTGCATCTTGCATTAACAAATCTGAATAGAATTCGTAGTAGAATCAGTGATGAGACATTTAATTCGCTAAATTTAGCTATTAATGCTTTGTTGGAACTTCCACAAGAAGTATTCACTAGTACAAATTATTATGCTCAAAGAGTAACACAGGTAGGTACGTAGATACAAAATAAACATTGTCAGTGCTACTACCACGTAAATTTGAATTTAAGGTAAAGGTCGTCCTTCTCTCAGCATTACACAACAACTCTTAATATTTTTTAATGAAGGATACACTGCAAAAAGAATGGCAAAACACTTTAAATGTTCTGTGAGCATTGTGTATAAGAAATTGTATGAGAATGGGATTAAATTAAGGTCAAAATATAGTGCTATAGGAAATGATGATTTACGGGAAAGAATTATAGATTTGAATGAGAAACACCAATAGTGGTAGTGTGGTAATGTTTTAATATCCCCCAGTTTTTCATGTATAAAATTAATTTTTAGATCATTTCTGGATTTTTACGTACCAAAGGAATAATTGTGCAGAGGAAACGAGTCCGTTCAATATTAAATGATGTTGACCCATTGGGTACAACTAAAAGGTGGAGTTCTTCTTTAAAAGGCGAACTTATAGTGTCCAGTTCCAAATTCATTATGGCACATGGATGCCCACCTTAAAATATCTAGGTTAGCTTATATTAAGAAATTCCTTATTAAAATTTCTTAAAAGGAAAAGTACTCATTTCACACTTGTTTCAAATGCTTATCAAACTAATTTTGATTGTAAAATCATGTGATTTTAGTCACATGCTGCAGATGCTCTATTCTACCAACTAAACTAGATTAAATAAATGAACAGTGATATAATCTCATTCATTTTTTTTAATAGGTGGGGCTTTGTGACACATGGATGTATTCATGGCTATTCGCGTATGATAATTTATTTGTCATGTGCCACTTCCATTCAAGCAGAGCCTGTGGCAAATCTTTTTTGTAGTGGTGTTTCAAATTATGGACTTCCATCAAGAGTGCGATCAGATCATGGTTACGAAAATATTTTTGTTGCAGTATTGATGAATTTATTGAGAGGAATTGATAGAGGAAGCCACATTGCTGGCAAGTCTGTTCATAATCAAAGGATAGAAAGACTGTGGCGTGATGAATATAAGGATGTAATAGATGTAATTTATAAGGAATTATATTCCTTGGAGGATGATGGTTCACTGAATCCTTGTAATGAAATACATAGATATTGCATACAATATGTGTATTTAAATGTAATTAATACACGGTTAAATTCTTTTATGGAAGCATGGAATCTCCATAACATTCGCACAGCTAGTAATAGAAGCCCACGTCAGATCTGGCTCGATGGAATTTTGCAAAATTGTAATTCAAATCACACATCTGTAACCGAAGTTTTTGGTTTCCACAGTGATCTATTGACAAGAGTAAGGGAAATGTTAGAACAACATGAAGTTGCAGTTGCAGTAAATCTAGAAATCCCTTCAGAAGTTTCGACATTTACTGCACTACTAAATTTAACAGAAGTTCAAAAAACTGAACTGGCAACAATATGTCAGAGTAATATAACTCCAAAAGAGCAATATCTACTATGTACTACATATTTAAGAAACTAGTAATTCCGAAATAAACAAAAAATGTTTAGGTGCTATCCCTATATTACCTTTTTAGATAAAGAATAAATATCTACCTAATCAACTTGTACTTATTTATTAATTGAAATAAATGCTGACAAAATATGGGCAATTCGATTTTGTTTAACCAAATGTAAATGAAATTCACTAGATTACTACAATATATAAAATTGCTGACCTGCTGAACTAAAATAGCTTAAACAAATTAAAATACATGATTAAAAATATTTTTGTGCTGCTTCATTTGTAGATGATGTTATTGTGTTAAGGATACTGCTGTAATGAATGCCATAAGATCTAGAGTCGCAAAGAATAAACTTCAAATTCAGCATGACTCCAACTGTAGAATTCCTATACCAAAAAAATTATGGTATAATTAATCTGAATCAATTAAGTTGCACTTCATAATACAAAAAAGGCATTTAATGATATGTGTGAATGCGTTGATTTTGAATGTACTCAATTTTCAAAACACAAACGTTTCAGAATGTATTTTTTTAAGGAGTCTTTTGAACTAACCCAATTAGTAAAACAGACTACTAGAATAACATCTTTCTGGGAGTCTGATTGATTTATCATAACATCTGACAATAACCCTTAACTACAATGTGGAGGTTATAAATTTACATTTATTTGATCACTGCTTAATCATGTGTGAAGCTAATAAAAGGAGAAGTACAGTCTACAAAGAACTTCTTTTATAGATCATTAACAGATATTGATGTGGAAAGGTTTACAACTTATTTTCTTGACTTACCCTTTAAAGCAATTTATGAACTTTCTAACATTAACGACTAAGTAGAGTGCTTTAACTTAGGGGGCATTCCACATCAACTCGACACAGGGTATAAACCTGACCACCTCAGAATTTGATGAAATTTGGTATGATGGTTGTCCTCATAGCGATTAAGACAAATGGAAATTTTTTTTAAAATATCAAACAGTTTCAAAGTTACTGCTATGTACAGTTTCCTAAAATTACATAACCGACATATTTTGAAATCACGATAACGTTTTTCCTAGTTGAGCTAGAGTTGGGAGTGGTGTCATTTTGCTCAGTTTTAAATGCTATTTTCTTTGATGTACAACACAACGTACTTTGTAATAAAAAGTTTTTTTGGGAATTCAAAATTTTGATTTGATTTGATTACTAAAGGTAACAGATGATATATGTCATGCATTGGACAACGGATGTGGTGTACTAATGATTCTTTCAGATTCATTCGTGCATACAATTTATTTATGGAATTCGTAAGTTTGAAAAAGTATTCACACACTGGTAGGTCTAAACTGGTCGAACATTAATAATAAAATAACTTTTCATTCTGCATGCTTATTCCATAAAATAATAACAAAAAAAAAAACCATCTTACCTATATCGCAAAATTACATTCAGAACGGACGTTCACAACATTAACATTAGAAACAGACACAGATTAGGGCTTCAACAACACAATACAGCACTGTTTACCCGTTCATTTTATTATTATGCAGTTAACAAAATACCAGAATGTTTAATTTAAAACAGACATTTTTTTAAAAATAAATTCTTTAAAACTATGATTAATAACCACATACATAATACAGTGCAGTTTTGGTAATAGTGAATACATGTGAGAACTAATTTTAAATAGATATTTAGATGAATGTTTGGTATAATTGTTTTTTGTATTATAAATCTCGCTAGAGAAAAATTCAGTTTCTGTCTAGGGCATAGATGAAAATCAGATCTTCCATTTGAAGGGTTCTAATGTTTGTCCTGTTAACTTTCGTTTTACATAGATTTGTATGTAAATTGAGCTAATAAATGTATTATTATATACACCATTAATCAAGACACATATTATATATATATATATATATATATATATATATATATATATATATATATATATATATATATATATATATATATATATCACTCAACATGGGTGGATTTTATCCCCATGTATTTCTAAGGATACAATCACTATCCACCAAGATTTGTGACATTTATCAATATTTTAGCATTGAAAAAAAAGATCTTAATATATTTGGACTAAATTTAGATAAAAATATATAAAATGGAATTCTTTTATTTAATTAAATATAATCACAACCAAAGCAATTTTTAAATAACAGGCAATATTGCAATGAGTACCTTGTTTAAATCACCCCGTGCATACCATAAGTTTCAACTACCAGTCCTTAACATCACACATGAAGTCCAGTTCGAAATGAAGCAATTAAATTTGCAGTTTTGGTTCATGTGCAAATGGGTCACATTCAATCTATATAAAAAATCTTTTGAGCTGCGAGTATTTCACGCTCGTGTTTATGGATTTTTAGACATAAATTTCATTCCAACAAAATGGCATTAGCACAATAGTTGAATGAAGATGATACAGTTTTGCAAACTTTTTAGCGACTTATCAATACCAAAATTTACATTACAGTATCTCCTTTTCAGATTTATCCTAATGGCAGAGTGAACATTCATAATTAAATTGCATATACTAAGTATTATTCACATATGGTTGTTTTCTAGTGATTGTGAAAGCCTTGCATTTACTAACTTTACAATTCATGTTACTATGGAAGTTACTTTAAATAATTTGGAGCCATAAGTACAAGAAGCTCTTAAGTTCACAATGTAAATTATTCAGGAACATTTTAGTTACAGGTGGACATCATATGAATACAGTATTGTTTGCATTTGGTTTTAGACCGATAGTTAATAAAAGATTATGAATTGACCGACAACTAATTACGTTTATGCTGATACTATTTCTCCAAATAAAAATTATTTAAAAATAGAACAAAATACACGAACAATTTAAAAAGATTTTATTACTCCACGTACAAACAAAGGCTATAAGCACGACATAAAACCTTAAACCACTAAACTGCATTAGAAACAAAATAAAATAATATTTGTTTGATAATTTTCAGAGGTTTCCTAATAGTTAGGTTCTATTATAACCCATACTTGGAAGATAAAAAAAATCAGTATAACATTTTTTTTTAAAACTGTCGGAGATATAAATAGTGTCTATACAATATTTTATACTCCAAATTAATTCAAGAATATAGTTTTGCTGTTTGTCCGTACCATTAAGAAACTGAGTAATTATGTATAAAAATTAGTAATTAGAGAACACTTAGTTATGGATAATAAACAAATACAGTAAGACAATAACAGCTGTAAAATTATTTTAAATTTGATCATACTCATATGATGAAACTTCACAAAGGTATACATCCATTTCAGAGTCGAAATCCTGCTGTGACTCATAAGTGAGACCCAACTCGATACTTTTACGGCACGTGTGTGCAATTGGGCGTCAAGCCAATCCAATATAATCATGAAATGATACATAAATTTCATTGGGCATGTGAATTGGTGCAGTCACAAATAATAAAAACTTTGACAATTGCTTCACTGGTAGTGATCCTACATAATTTTGAAGGTAAAAAAAAGTTTTTTCTTCTTGGTTGTTTGGACACTCAACAGAAAGTTTCAAAACATTCATAACTTTTTCTGCAGTGGGCTGCTTGGATATCCAAATTTGAATAATGTCATATAATGGAATGTTATTGAGAAATTCTAAAATTCTAGTTGGCAAACCCAGTCTTATTTCTGCATATAACTCTGCAGTGTCCTTTATAATTACCTTTTCAGCAATCGTGAGGATTTGCTCTTCAATCTCTGACTCTCGTGGTATATCTAATAAGTTATTGGTTGAAAACAAACTTGTAAGTCGACCAATTTCTGCTGCAGATAATGCATTAAAACTCACTAATGCCTTTTTCAATAACTTTCTTTCAGCTATTGTTACTAGAAGCATAAAGTCCTGCAAGAGAATATTTTTGTGTTTGCTGTAATCTTCCTTCTTTAGTGATAAACCTGTGAAAGTGTATATAGCCAACTTGTTAGGAAAAGTGCCCATTAAGAAAATGATGTGTCCCAAAATGCGACAGTAGTACTGGGGCACTTGAACTTTCACTTTACGTCACAAATGCCCCAGGATGTGGGTTGCCCACTTTTTACTCGCTTACGTATGAGACCGTATTTTTACCCTTATTTTGAGATGGTGATCTTTTAATTATTTTTATTAATATAAGATGGTGATCTTTAATTATTTTATTAATTAATTATCCTAGGAAATTCTCAATCTGATAGTTTATAAGATGATGATCTGGACCTAGGTCTTGGACTTTGAGTTGGTCTTAGGGTTATTTTGATGGTATTAAGGTCCTTCTGACTATATTAATAGCAGTACCCCTGGAGGTTAGGCAAATATACACGCATACAATGTTGTAAATTGCATAATTAATAAGATTATTAAAATTATCGGTCCTATTGCTTTAAAATGGCCAAATGCTATTGGATGATCTTTTACCTAAACGTTGTATTTCTAATAAGGAGGTTCTTGTGCGGCACGTGTAGGGCTTCGCAACTTGTTCTCAGGCCTTCGCCCCTGGCTGGAGGTGGTATGGGAGCCTAACCTTATAAGACAAGTGTAGAGCTTAGCTCCTATCGTGGCCCCTGAATGCAATTGTATGTTGTTCTAACTTAATCTTACAGCTGTAGGCCTTCGCCCGTCATACAAAATTGTATTCTAATAAGGATGTTCTTGTAAGGCAGGACTTGTATCAGGTATGCGCCCTAGCCCCTTTGAGTAAAATTGATTTTAGCGCCATCTAGTGGCATATAGACTAATGAACATTTTCTGAAGTGATAATGCACACCTCTCTCTTGCTGTATCTTGTTTCTTCATACCTCTCTCTTTCTCACACACGCACAAACAAATCAATTAATTAATCAATCTCAAACAAATCACGTTCGATCAGCAGATAAAACTCAATCAATCAACCGAAATTATATCTTACAGTTTGCGGAAACCAGATTACAGTTCAAACTGAATGTATGAAAGTGTAATTAAATATGACGTGAAATAATAAATAATTTCTACCCTAATGCAGTGATGCTTTATGTATAGGCTGATTCTCTAAACAGTCACCACCTATACATTCGGAACATCATATCTGATTTATTTGCATGTTTAATTACATACACACACAAAACTGTTTCATTGTAACGTGTTCATTAACAGTTGTAAAATCCCATTAAAAAGTAATAATTATTTATATATAACATAGAGTTAAATTAAAATTAACATGTTTTAAGAATATCAAACTGATATAACGGAAATAAAAGGCAATAGTTTTTAATGGTTTATTATTATACATGAATTAACAATAACTACAAGTTTAAAAACCGTGCGTACCTACTATTTTGTAGAGTTGATCTTATGAAGTCATCCTGCGTAATAATACATTTTTAAAAAAATCTTTATCGGCGTTTTTGTTAGCAATATCAGGTAGAAAACATATATTAAAAATAATACGCTTACCTTTAGAAGTTTTTCCTTCAACTGTACAATATGTTAAACTGAATTTTTTATACAACGTGTCTCACTAAAATGCGCTTTGTGAATGGTTGGCTATAAACAGCCCATTACATTAACTATTTTAGAAAGTAATACAGAAAAACCTGAATTCGTATTTAACAAACATGTACTTACAAAAAATTTGTTTCATTAGGAATGTCAGTAATTTTTTATACAACGTGTCTTACTAAAATACGTTTTGTGAATGGCTGAACATAAACATTACATACCTGTCATCAACTATTTAGAAAGTAATACAGAAAACCGGAATACCGCTACTAGCATTTAACAATTATGTTGTACTTACAAAAATTTACATTCAAAACACAAATATTTTAAAAAACGTCTAATACCATTAATGTTGCATCATAATAATAAAAACTCATTAAACAGTGATTACACATTAAATACATTTAAAATATGTAACTTTTATACTACGTCTATTATTACACAGAGATGAGATTATTCTTAAATTTAATTGATTTCGATAGGGCTCTGGAAATACTACAACCGTTCGAAATCTTGCTTCTTCTCTCGATATCAAAAAAGCTATACTAGTCATACATTAAGTAAGCATAATTTAGATCAAACGAGATTTTTGAGATATAATCACCTCATGGTCTTCACCTTGAACGATTATATTGTAACAACCTATAAAAGTAGCTAATAACCCTAATAGTTTTATCAGACATTATTACATGGACACGAGGTTAGCCCTAAATTAACTGATTTCAACATGGCTCTGGAAATGCTGCACACGCTTCAAATCTTTTAGCTCGTACGCAGAAGTTGTACCGTATTCACTTCCTTCAATTTTTATCTGCATTCTGTTTCGAGGCTGTAGTACGTTTTCTAATACATAAACAGAATCTTCAATACTGTGATACGTGTAGCAGCAAAACACATTAGCTAGTTAGTTTCACCTCTATATTACTTTACATGCAAGCTTGATCTTATCATAAATAAATACATCTGTCAAAAAAGCTGATTAAACATAACTCCGAGGCATGGGTATAGCAAGCAACGCTTCCAATTATAGCTTTTAGTCAACACAACAGTGCCTACAACTACATACAATCGACTAGCACCGCTTTAGCACGAGGATCAAACGAAAAACACGCATGCACGCACGCACGTACACACGTGCATTATCAGCTTCAGAAAATGTTCATTAGTCTATATGCCACTAGATGGCGCTAAAATCAATTTTTTACTCAAAGGGGCTAGGGCGCAGACCCTGATACAAGTCCTGCCTTACAAGAACATCCTTATTAGAATACAATTTTGTATGACGGGGCGAAGGCCTACAGCTGTAAGATTAAGTTAGAACAACATACAATTGCATTAAGGGGGCCACGATAGAAGCTAAGCTCTACACTTGTCTTATAAGGTTAGGGCTCCCATACCACCTCCAGCCAGGGGGCGAAGGCCCGAGAACAAGTTGCCAAGCCCTACACGTGCCGCACAAGAACCTCCTTATTAGAAATACAACGTTTAGGTAAAAGATCATCCAATAGCATTTGACCACTTTAAAGCAATAGCACCGATAATTTTAATAATAATATCTTATTAATTATGCAATTTCCAACATTGTATGCGTGTGCATTTGCCTAACCTCCAGGGGTACTGCTATTAATATAGTCAGAAGGACCTCAATACCATCAAAAATAACCCTAAGACCAACTCAAAGTCCAAGACCTAGGTCCAGATCCAGCCCCCCAGCACTAAGACTTGCTTCTCACGTGAGCATGTGCAAAAAAGGCTCTAATTAGGGTTGACCTCGAAAAGAAACCATGAGGGTTGAAAATACGCATCCTATACGTGAGCTGTCATAAAATAGGGGTGAAAAAACACGTCCTACACGTGGGTGTGTAAAAAATAGGGGTGAAAATACACGTCCTATACGTAAGCGAGTAAAAATAATTAATTAATGAAAATAAATAAAGATTATCATCATCTTAAAGCTATCAGATTAAGAATTTCCTCAGGTTAAAAATAATTAATTAATAAAAATAATTAAAGATCATCATCATCTTAAAAGCTATCAGATTAAGAATTTCCCTAGGATAAAAAATATTTAATAAAAAATAATTAATACAAATAATTAAAGATCATCATCTTATAAACTATCAGATTGAGAATTTCCCTAGGATAATTAATTAATAAAAATAATTAAAGATCACCATCTTATATTAATAAAAATAATTAAAAGATCACCATCTCAAAATAAGGGTAAAAAATACGGTCTCATACGTAAGCGTATAAAAAATAAGGGTTGAAAACACGGTCTCACACGTGAGCCCCTGGGGCATTTGTGACGGAAAAGTGAAAGTTCAAGTGCCCCAGTAATACTTGCGACCTAATAATTGAAAATTTGCTTTCATTTTCTAATTTTATGGAGGGACGTATGGGACTAAAACATCATTTCCTTTAAAATAAGTATATTATGTTGATAATATTTCAGACCAAAAAATCGTAAATAATTCAAGTGTTAGGCCACCCCCATCCACACCTTCTTCATCCTCAAATTTTACAGAAAGTCGACTATTTACTATTTCTTCATTTTGGTATTAGTTAAACATGTGGTCCATTATGTTTTTCCGTTTAACTTATATTAATACCACTCTGGCATTATCTGGTAAAGTTGGGAAAATAACAGTTTCACTTCTTGTAGAGGATTCATATGCCCAATCTTCGGTAATCGCTAAAGAAATTAAAGAGATAAAATGTTAAGTATATCATTCAACTTCATAGCTATTTCTGAAACTTCTGGCACAGGTGAAGACACAGAAGAGATTGTGGATCCAATTGGAAGGATTAAAGACGCAGGCAAAGCCATACCTACAGGCAAATCTGAAATGTCACAACTTTTATTGGTAATAGAATATTGTACACAACTATAAAAGTTTAAATACTATGAAAATATAATGTTCTATGGTAATAAGCAGACTTGGCGTGACATTTTATCATAAATGCATTCTTAAATAAACTCAAAAGGCAGCGAGTTTATTAATAGGGTCTAAATTAATTTATTAACCTTCTAACAACCATTCAAAACTGTAGTAACCGTTAAACATCAAAATCTTAATTCACATCAATTAGAATTTTACCCTTACTGCCACTCACCTCCTCAAGGGAGTATAATAGCCAATTTCTAAATTATACAATGTTTGATTAAAGGCAATACAATACATATAATTCCTAAACTTACCAGAATTATGAACAGTAGCAGACAATGGAGCTTGTCTTGCTCTACAAGGTCTTCTCGAACCTAAACAACATAATATTCTAGGGAGTTCCCAAAACAATATGAAAAATACTTACGAGGTAACTCAAAATCAGAGTCGTTTTGATCTGAATCGGTGAACGGAAGAGTATTATCATTTGGAGACCCAATAATTGGTAAATTATTTGGGAAATCATTATTTGGAATTATTATTAGAATGCCATGACCAAGCTGCTGCTCAAGTTCTGAACCATTAAATCTATCAGAGAATTCCAAACAAATCAACATCTTCTGTCGATCACACTTGGATAGTTTAAAATCAGACATTCTTAGCAGACCCTGAATATTGCTTGAAAATGAAGTAACAATTTCTTCTTTAATACGAGGATATGACCAGTTTCTGTGTATTGCAATTGGCCCAGTCTGTCCTACAACAGGGAATATTTTTCATGTGTGTCTATTTAAGTAGGTAACAAACACATGGAATGATTGCCAATACAGGATTTTAAACTGATTAAAATGTACAACAGGTATTGTCAATAAAGAGAGATATCATAGGTAACAAAATTATTGAACTACCTCTTGTATAATGGTCAACAAATTCAAGAATTGACATATTCTAACAGACCCTCTAACCACTGCTTTAATCAACAAATGTTACAATTACCATTTACTTACCTAATCCTCTTCTTTTGAGATATCTTTGTTCATACAGTGCCGGCAAGAAATCACAATGAGCCAGCTTCATTAAAATAATTTTCGCTTAAACACATTGCTGTATTTTCTACCACGTTTTGGTGTTTCATAATTGCGATTTGGTCTGAAAGATTGTCTAGTCACAGCTAACAAATTCTGCAGTGATGGTGATTGCTGCTCTTCTGATGTAGGGTTATGGGCTATGCTGTTAGAATACTACCCACAGAATCATTCGAATTTCTCTCCATAAAATAACAGAGAAGAGAACAATGTTTAGAGAATTATTGCAAACTCTACATGTAAATATATGGACACCTCAAATTATTTTTCAAAAGTAGCAAAACAGTAGAAGATGTTACTTTAAATCACTAACAATTTAATCTTTTAGTTTAACAATTTCCACATAAAAGGGTAATTTAATATGGTTTCCTTATTATTCTTACTTGCCGGTGTATGGAGTAGAGGCTGCGATTGAAGAGACACCTGGCGATCTATTTAAAACTAGGCATGAAAATAAAAAACAGCTGATATAAAATAAATCAGTTGACTTACCCATATCAAAAAAAATTATTACTTAATCCTAATTTTATACTCTTTTATATATGTAACATCATTTTTCGCTAGTATTAAACGTCGTTTATTGGGTAGTGTGCATCGTACTTCAATAAAAGATATGGATAATATTGCAGAAGTTACGTGTGAAATATGTAGCAAACAATTTAAGATGAAAAAAAACTTATATGCTCACTTGAGAAATATTCATAAGGTAGAGCCTAAAATACTATACAACAAAACATTAATGTGTCATGTGTATAACGGCAAGTACGCCACATACAATGATTTAAGGAACATTTTGTAGAAAGCCATGATTTAGAAGTTACAGTGCAGGAAGTTAAGTTTAACGATGAAGAAGGTGAGTAATAACAAATTACAAGATGGAAAAGCTACTACCTATTTGATTTATTTTACATTTTCTCAGATTTTTTGATGTGGAAAGAAAACTTAGAAAAGGAATTAAAAAGCCGCTATATCCAAAATACAGGAAAGCAAGGAAATAATAGATATTTCTGTATTCAGGGCATAATCAGAAGATTATGGCTCGAGGGAATGTTAAAGCCCGACGCGAAGCGAGGGCTTTATATTCTGAGCCATAATCATTATCCGTGGTACTCTAATGTTTTATTTTATTTTGCACCATGAAACTGGAACAAAATATTAAAAGATTCAGTATTTTCGGTAAGTTTTTAAATGCAAATGCAGTGAAATAAAGTCGACAGTAGGCTAATTTGTTGTTACTAAGATACTGTGATATTGCTATTATATATCATGTCATGTGTTTGCTGTCAATCATGCTGCTTAGCATCAATGACATTTTCGTGCTATAAAGACCACATTACGCCCGCATTTGGAGGCGTATAAAGAACATTGATCGAGAACAATTTGTGAAACTCCATCAACTTCAAGGACTAAGTTAGCAAAAAGTCAGGGTTCAATCAAAATGAATTACACTTGTCCATCGACTTTGGAGTATTTTGATAATGAGAAGAAAGCTGTACTTTTCTTACCTCATACTGGCCATTTCTGCTCTTTAAAATTTTTAAACCTCACCAAAAAAGAAAGGCGTCAAATAGCAGGTATGTAATGTCATGAAAACATTAGTGTATAGGTAAACAACAATAATTTTTATTTCAGATAAAATTGCTGATGGTGTCACATACAACAAAATTCTCGATAATATAAGAGATGGCGTCACATCATCCTCTGAAGTAAACAGAATAACTCTAATAGATCGACAAGATCTGCGTAATATAAAAAAAGAATTCCATCTTCAAGGACACTTCCACTTACATACAAATGATGTTTTGAGTGTGAAAATGTGGATACAAAAAATGTCAAAGAAGAATGATGAATCACCCATCTTATTTTCTAAAATGCAACATAAAAGCTACAGTTTTTATGTCTGATGATGCCCCCGAATTCTATAATGCGTGGAGCAGCATAATGGGCCAACCAACACATCGTCTTCTTTGCACTTGGCATGTAGATCGAAATTGGCGAAAGAATTTAACAAAAATTAAAGGACAAGAATTAAAAGCAAAGGTTTACAAAGGCTTTACGCATTCTGTTGGAAAGCACTGATATTGAAGAGTTTAATGAATTTTTCCATTTTTTTTTGGTTGAACTACTTGGTAGCAATGATACGAAGGCATTTGGAGAATATTTTCAAAAATATTATTCAGAAAGAGCACCTCTTTGGGTATTTTGTTATAGAAAAGGTTTAGGGATTAACACAAACATGTACCTTGAAGCAATTCATCGAACAATCAAATATATATATATATATATATATATATATATATATATATATATATATATATATATATATATATATATATAATTTTTGTAATGGCGAAATTGAATAAATAATTGAATATGGGGCTATTAGTTAATATTAATTATAAAGAGGGGATAGGGATCAAAGGTATTTAGTTTGGAAAATTAAATTTTATATTTAAATGTGAATGTGTGTATAAGATTAAATTTCTACAACTGTATAAAATTTACTCTGTATAGAATTTACCTCCAACACATGCGTTGTAATGTGATTGAATGAATTTAATGATGTCAAAATTGTCAAATAATTTAGAAATGTACTGTTTAAGTTCAACAATGAAAATAATTTAAAAATTTTGATTACTTTACAAGTGTTTACACAAGTAATTGTTTGAAATAATATACCAATACATATATCTAATGAATAATGAATTGCAGGAAATTTGTCAAATAAATGTCCACAATAAAATAGGGTTATATACACAAAAAAATGTGACTCACATATACAGTCCTCAATGCAGGTGGATGTCTTCGAATAGTTCCAAATTGATGCAGGTACTTTCCACTCGATTCTAGCTGTTACCATACATCCATGTGCAGCTAACCGGTACTTGGATTGTCGAAGACAGCAGCTTCCAATGGCAAATGATGTTTTCTTTCCAAATCTGCCACTCCAGTCACTTATTTTAATTTGGTAATTTTTATTTAAATAGATTAAAAACTTAATGATTGTTATCGGTTTAAAAAAAGAAATGTTTAAATGTTATCCAAACTTTTGTTATAATCACTTTTATTTTAGGTACCGGATCAAATTTATTTTATTAAGAAGGAATTGTACGTAGAAATAAAACACCAGTAACCAAATAAATATGCTTTTAATTTGGTAGAAACGAAATTAAATTAAATACGATAACACGAAAAATTCTTAACAAAAAAAAAAACGTAACACAAATCAACTCGTATAATTATTTTACGAAAATCAGCAGGTATCGGAGACCGAACTATTTTATTTAACCGCCGGTATAAAAACAATTGCTCTCGAATTATTTTCTTCGTAAAACGTAACTTTCTTTACGATGGTTTAATTAGGTTATGAAAACTTACTCTTTTTTTTCACAAATGCACAACACTGCTTTAACCTTATTTTAAATTTTAACAAAACTAGAGAGAGATTAGAGAGTCCAGGGCAATTCCTTTTATACCTTTTTGGTTGTTACTAAAAATTCAATTTTTTTTCAGCCATATTACCTAAGTAACTAAGGCTCTTATTGGTCGAAACATTTACAAATTTGGACTAAAATGGAAATTTGGCCATAACTTTCTTATACTTTATCGAATCTAAAAACTAACAACAAAAATGAAACCTACATAAAATTTCGAACAAAAAGACACCTAACAAGCTATGGTTCCTAAAATTAATATACGAAATCACTTACTCTAAACTGAATATGTTTATAACTATTTAAACTTACAAGCTACACTTAATCTAATAACATAAACGGAATTCTGAGGCAATTTTACATAAGAAAACATACTTTTAGTGTTAGAAATATTGAATTTAAAAGAATTTTGAGTTTATGTAAAAATATTCTAGATTTACCTAAAATTTCACACAATTTTGCGGTAAAAAGCAAAGTATCCTTATAAAAACAGTGAGATACTATGAAAGAACGCTTATTAATTGCTTTAAGAGCAAAATTAAAGCCTAATAATATGAAAAAACTATAAAATTATGGAAAAAACCTAGAAATTATAACCTAACCAAACTTAAATCTAAAATTGGAAATAACACATATTTAAAAATGTTTTTAACACACAAAATGTTATGTTAGAGGTTTTCAATGCTTGTCATTATTTTCACTATATATTTCTAGTGCATAGAGTCATATATTGTTGCATTAAAAAAGTCTCTTCGTCTAACACACTTATTGAAATTTTTATTATAAAAATGTATATCACCATGAATGTCTTTATGCTAAATTGTTTTAAGCATTGTTCTTGCTGTTAAACTTAAATCACAATGTTCGTCACTTAGTTGCTTCCAGAAATATTTGCGAAAAATGTCTAATATGTCTATATGATAACCCTTTTATTAAATTTCTACATTTCCTGCTTTCGAAAACTAATTATACAATATCCTTAACATAATCCTAACTATACAATTTATGTTTAAACACCTGTAAAGTGTTCACTTGCCAAGATACCCTACAAAAATTGAGTTTTATTGAAAAAAATGAAATGCTAAATTGACTTTACGAAAATAGGTGTATTTAACATTCTTGACATCTTTGTTGGTAGCACAATGCTTTTTATGAAGAAACCAAACTATGTAAATAATATTCAGACTAATTTATACACAACACATCTATTTTAACCACATCGTGAACCAGATTTCTATAAAAAAATGTCTCGCATATGTATCGAGCTTGAAATCGCCCCTTTTTATTACTAAATTGTCATTCAAACTGTACGATCCTTCCTTTACCTCTTTCTGAACATCTCAATATATATATATATATATATATATATATTTTTTGATGGAAAAAAAAATAGACGACTTGATGCATGTATTTATGCTTTAATTAAAATGGTTCGAGACTGCATGTTTAAAAAATTAAAGAAAGATATTACAGGAGCCATGTCCTATAGGATAAAGTTAATCCAAAAAAGCCATTTGCGTAGTCACAGTATTAAAATCAAAGACATAAGCTTCGAAAAAGGCTCTTACTTTGTAAAGTCACAACATGATAAAGAAGAGAATTATACAGTTAAGGATCTACATGATGAAAATATAGAGCATAGTTCTTGTCCTTGTCAATTATCATGTAGAGAGTGTAATGTATGTGTACATCAATTTTCATGTACATGTATTGACTACTTCATAAAGTTTAATTTATGCAAACACATACATGCAGTGATACATTTTTTGTCTCTGTCCACCGAATTACCAAGAAACTGTAAACCAGAAAGAAGTGATGATAGTATTATCCAAACTTTTATAACACATTGCGGTTCTGAGTCACCTAAATTAAACAATGAAGAAATAGTTGCTAAATTAGGAGTGTTATCTGAATTGGTGGCAACAAGAACACTTTCTTTAGATGATAAGCAAAATATAATTCATTTGGTAAATAAATGTATTGATATATGCTCTATTAATGTTTTAAGTTACAAATCAATAAACGAGCCATGTAATAAGAAAATTGAAAAACAGCCTAGATTTGAGTCTTCAAAAAGAAAACGTAACTCAGGTGGCAATATAAAATTTAAAAAACCATCTCTTAAAGAACAAAAAGAATTTATAAATGAATGTATGAATGCAAATCCAACTGACCATTCTTATTTACCTTCCACAGCTACAGGAGTATTTCACTAATTTATTCATTTATGATTGTTAACTTTTTATTTTATGTATATTTAAGTGTATTCACGTTTCATTTTCTGTACTTTATAAACTCTTGTTTAGAACATTAAGTAGTACATTTAGTTTACTTAGCTAATGACAATTTTGACAATACCATCCGATACACTTGTACTCTTTTGACCACGAACAAACAGGTACTTACTTCATTGCATAAATATTTCTTCATCTCCAGTATTGGATTTTAGTGGTGTGAAGATATAATGAATCAGATAATGTTATAATACTATATATTATAACTATACATAAAGCAGTGTTCACTATATGTAATTTAGTTAGATTCTGTAGACATAACTATAAATTGTTAAGTTAGTGTCCCAAAAATGCAAACCTTGTGGGTTGATCCCAAAATCTGATGAGTGTGATGTATGTACATACACAAATAATTTGCAAAATTATATTTCTCATAGTTTTGTATTCATTACCAATATTCAGAATAATACAAAAATATGTATTGTGTATGTTGTTTCATATTCTTAATGAGGCCAGTTTGTTTTATAATCTCTGAAAATATAAAGATTAATTTCAATATAACCCATATGCATTCAATGTCACACACATATAATTTCATTTAAAATCAATTTATATTATACCTACATTATTTTTGAAATGATAACATATGTTAAATGTTTGTCTCTATGAAAGTGAAATTGTTATTTTGAAGAAATATGCATACCACATTCTATCAGATATTTTCATTAGAAAGTATCCTACATTAAAAATATTCAAAGGCTAGAAGTAACAACAGAACTTACATAATCTAAGAATCACATGGTCTAATTGCATAAATATAATAACAACCTTTGCTAATGAACTATAAGTTTATGTGAAAAAAATCAGTTCAAAACTTAATGTAGGCAATAATGTGCGGCTTGTTTTGCTCTTTTATTTATTCCTTTTTACAATGCATGTTTAAATATTTACTAAGTTATCACTCATGTGAGCATATCAGTTTTGTTCATCTTAAATGGTTTATCACCTGTAACTTCTGCAACATTATCAGAGGGTAGCTCACTCGTTCAACATGATGTACATGAACACACTAGTGCAGTACTAGTTTGGTATGTTCAAAAAAGTTCAGTAGGTTCAATACAAATTCACTAGAGTTCAGTAAATTTTAAGTATGTTCTATAATCTGGTGTTTACATTTGAAAACGTGATAAATCGGTACTGTTTCGTCGCCGTTTCAAGATATGCATCGTCCATACTATATTTACTTTCTTCTGTGCTGATTGTGCGGTTGTATTCAAGTTTTATCATATGAAATTTTGTTGTATATAAATATATACTTATATGTGTGTTAAAGCCGTTAAAAACTAAGATGAGTGATTCTCAAGAATCGGAAGTTATTATTTATTACTTTAAATGGTTTGAGAAATTGGCTGTTTAATTTAATACAGAACTGAGTTAAGTGCGTAACTGGGAAGTTAACATTTACATTCCTCATATACTATTTTAATATGAATTAAGTAGGTCATTATGGGTTCAGTATTTGGTCAGTACTAGTTCAATCTCCTGAGGCAAGTTGATCATTACACATTCAGTATCTTCGGAGTGGGTTCCGTATCAAAGTTAAATATAGTGTACGGATATTTGGGAGTGAGCCACCCCTCTACATTATCCATACTTTTTTTGAAGTACGTTGCACACACCACATATACCTAATAAACGACGTTTAATACTAGTCAAAAATTATATTACATATATAAAAGCGTATAAAAATACGGTTAAGCAATATTTGTTTTTTGAATATGCGTAAGTCAAGTGATTTATTCTATATCAGTTGTTTTTTATTTTCATCTCTAGTTCTAAATAGTTCGCCAGGTGTCTCTTCAATCGCAGTCTCTACTCCATACACCGGCAAGTTATTATTCTTATTATGCAACACTACTAAACTATTTAATGTAAGACAAGTATATACTACAATAATTATGAGAACACTGTAAGTTGTCTATTATTGGCATTGTTTACATAATTATATTATTTAACACAAAATACACATACCTATTTTCTTGATGGTATTTTGTGGTTATAACAAAGAGGGATTTTGTCTAGATTTCAATCGAATACTACAAAACTTCATGTATGTACATATGTCTGTAATACCTATACTTAGTATTACAGTGTAAAGTAAGCTAAGTTAATTTATAACAATACAAATTAAACCCTAAAGCATAATGATATGAAAATAAAAATATTGTATTCTAAACTTACCCATCTTGATGCTACGACACAAAATTTTAACAAGATAATAACCATGCGGTGTTTACTCCTTTAATAAAATTGGTATTAAGTTTGGTTCCAAACCCATGGTTGTGTATCACGTCGCCGAAGGCGCTACATTTAGTGACTTTAGTCACTAGCGTCTGTAGACAGACGGGAGCAACCCAACGATCGGATTATAATTATGGCGCGAAATTTAAAACATGACTATTGGAACACTGTACCTATATACCTGTATTATAGGCGTGAAAACACTTAAAATAGATAGGTACTTGTATTCATTATTAGTATTTAACACGAAAGTTGTCAATGTATTTTTAGCAGATAGAATTGGCACTATGAAATTAAAATATGCAGTAAATAATCTTAACTTTGTTATGATTTTTTTAGATTTTACTTAAAATTATTAGTTACAGTTTTGATATTATTTAATTGTCATATAAAATTACTTATACACGAAAAAGGGTAACCAAGTTTGTACAATTAGATGAAAATCTTTTTGAGTCAAATTTCTATTTAATGCTTAATATATTCAATTACTTATACAGATCACAAAGGTTACAAAATTTTTACAATTAAATAAAAATAATTTCCAGTTGCATCTTTAATTTATTATTATGACAAAAGAAGTACAAAAAAAGAAAGAAAAATGAACGTAAATTTGATTTTAAGGTGTATTTATTTATTATATAATTACTTATACAAATAAAAAGAACGTTAAAAGAAAGAAAATTAACAAACTGAAGTTCATTTAAATAAATAAATTGGACATTAGCCATGAACACGTAACAAAAATTAAAGCATCGAAAATTCCAATACCTTTATAATAAATTTACAAATTAACAGTCAAGCTTATATTGAATTAGGTAGCAAAACAAATCATTTAAAATATAATAAAATAATTTACAGTCCAACCATTTCTAAAGACAACTTTTCATTTTCTTCGGCAGTTGGTTTAGAGATAGATTTTTTTTTTCCCAACCATTTTCTTTTTTGTTGAAAAGAACCGTTGTGTTTTAATTTTTTTATTAGATGGTTCCCAAACATTACTATTAGGAGGTACGAACATGTTCTTATTTTTTGAGAGAGACTTTATGATACAGTCAAGAGGTGCAATTTGTCGACTAACAGCTTGTAACTGTTCTTCATTTTCAATGGTGTTAAACGTATTTACGAATGATTCCAAAAGATGTGCCTTTTTAGTTTCAAAAGAGACATCTTCACATTTCTTTACTATCTCTTTTAAAATTGCTCCCTCTTCTAAGGTGTGAAGTTGATGGTCTTGAAGATTCATCAGTCAATGGTTGTGGACATGTACTTGAGTTTACTTCTACATTTATCCCATTACATGTAAAATAAGTGAGACCTTTATCGACAAATGGAATTTTATCTGATTTACAAATAATGTGTATGTGCTTACACATATTCCATTTTATAGAGCTATCAGCGCAAGTGCAAGTATAATCATGGATACATGCCTTGCATTCATCACACTGTAATGCACACTGACAATTGTCATTTTTTACAACTTTGTATATATCTTTGTTATTAGAACTTGACACATTCCAAAAACCATCACCTTCAATCACCATAGCAGTCTCTATCAGATCTATTGCATTTTTATGCCTTTTTCTTATGTCATGCAATTTATGAGTAAATTTTCCTTTATGAATGGGAATAAGCCTATCAAATAATTTATCACGAATGAATTTCATTAGTATATAAATTGCTTTGTCCATTCTCTTTACTTTCTTACCATGAAAATATAAATATTTAATTATTTTGTGCATATTTTCCAAATTCATATTAGTGTTGATCCCACAGAGTTTACGGTGGCAGTATGCCCAAGAAAAAGAATTGGTTACATAACTATTAAAGTAATTGGCAAATTCTTCAGTGTCTGGATCAGATGATAACTCAGTGAAAAAAATTGTTATCATTTTTTCAAAAGTATTAACATCTGTTTCAGACATTAATATTTTAAGTTTTTTGTAAATTACAGCTCGTTTTTCTTGGCCTTTAATTTTTTTAATTTTTTCTCCACGCCCTATCAACATGCCAACTACAATACAGTTGATGTTGCACAGGACCCATTACAGAACACCAAGCATTATAAAATGTATTATCCATGTCCGACATAAAAGTGCGAGGAGTAAGAGATTGATTATCCAGACTCTCTTTTACAACATTAAAAAACAATTCCATTGTTGTTGTATCTCCTCTATTGGAAAATAGAAAATAGCAAGGAAATCCTTGCTTCATATCATCAAGGATCATTATTGTGAACAACTGAAAGTCGTACGCATTTAAACCATGAGTGCCATCGATGCATATACAATTGTTTCAAAACTTTTGCAAAATATGTAATTGGGCATCATTCATTATTACAAGGAAAAAATCTTCATTGTGTAATTGTGGATAGTTCACAGATTGTTCACCTTGTGCCTTGTAGAATCTAATTACATTTGATGAAGAACGCATATAAGACACCCAAGCATCAACACTTGCACAATCATTTTGATGTAAAATAGCCTCATGGCTTAAATTGTATGAATTTGCAATGTTCCACAAATCTTTCCTATTTAACAGATGCACTCTTTGTGGCTCATCTGTTATGGAATCCCGAATCTCATTTAAAATCTCATTAAAAGGAATTTTTAAAGCTATTTTCTGGGCTATCAGTTTTTTTTCAGATTTTGATATATAAAGGCGACCAATATCATGTTCATGACCGAGATGTATTTCAAAATATTTAATTTTATTTGAGTTGCGAATTTTCGTATGTCTAATGTGTTGACCTTTTAACTGAAAATTTCCATCTCTATGGCACATATATTTATCAATTTGAATATGATTCTTTCCCTGTCGTGTACCAGAAGTTTTTACAAAAGTAGATTTTGTTGTGCATTCAAATTGATCTTTCCAAAAATTAAAATCGTTCACACTGTGAAATGTGATCTGTTTTTCGCTAAGATCTATTTTATGGTTTTCTTGATAATGCTTATGTATTGTCACCCTTGAACTGGCAAAAATATCACACAATGAACATTTAATTTTAAACACAATAGTATTGTTGCTGTTACATTTCTTCATGTGTCGTAATAAATTAAATTTCTTTGAAAAAGTTTTTTGACAGGTACAGCAAGATAATTCATGGTTATTCTTTCCATGTTTCCATTTTTTGTGGGAGGTTAAGCCTGTCTTTGTTGAAAACTGTCCTTCACATTCAACACATATGTATAAAACTGATGGATCTTTACAATCGGGAGGAATATTTTCAGTATCCATGTCTAAAAAATAAATAATAACAACCTAAAATATTATTTCTTATTACCTATCACCTGAATTAGCACCAATACTATTTTATTTTCAATATACAAAAAAAAAATGCAAATCAAAGAGCTATTATGACTAATAATCAGATCAGCTCGCAGCTGATTTCTGCCAATCGACATCGACGATGTTCGTAAAACTTCGTTGGGTTGCTCCCGTCTGTCTGCAGACGCTAGTACTTTAGTCAAGCAACATTTAACCACCATAACACCCTAAGACCCGGTGATTTAACCTTATTCTTTCTGTTTTATACATTTTTTTCAATCATCACTTTACTGCTTTATTCGTTTTTATACCGCTTATATTATTCTAGTATTTTTTATTAATAATAGACTAAGAGTATCCGTCTACAACTGCGTTGTGGTCAGTTATCATGGTGTTTAAATGTATAGTTAGAAGCTGTAATAACACACAAACTACTTCTACAATGCATGTACTTCCATGAGATCCAGAGGTATGTGGTAATAAATATATTGTGTCTATAATTACATTTAGTTTTATCAGTGATCATATTATATGTGTAGTGTTTTGTATAACAATATTGCACTGAGTTAATTTAAATGTAGTCACTATGTTTATTTTCTAGATTTTTATGCTATGGATGAAAGCTATTCATCGTGAAGATTTGGACATAACGAAACGTAAAAGTTATCGAGTGTGTTTCATCCATTTCTCTGATGAAATGAAATTTAAGGAGCATCATAATAGAACAAATCTTATAGTAGGCGCTGTCCCCAATATGTACTTACAAGGTAAATTGTTAAGTATTTTATTAAATGTTGAACTCAAGAGGAGAAAAGCCAAGGGTCGTGGCTATCACTACTATTTCTTATTATTGCGTTTAGGAATGGATAATAACAGATTAATTCACACTATTATTTATTTTCTGATCGTCCATCTTACCATGTGGTGTTTACTCCTTTAATAAAATTGTAGTAGTAGTATACATATTTGTTTTACGAAGATTTTTTTCAATGTTACTAGCCAAATTAATATACATAAGATAATTTAATGTACGTGATTAATTAACCAGTAAATATTAATTTTTAAGTATAATTTATTGGTAGTTTATCTCTTTTTCTAAATTAATAAATTATTACAGACTTGTTTCAAGTCCGTGTATCTGATCCAGTCCCTAGTACTTCTAAGGATGTCAGTATGGAATCTGATGAAGTATCCTTTCCTGTCAATATTGAGGAATCTGCCCAACTGAATTGGAATCCCAGCAAAAGAAAAGGTATATAATATTAGATTTTTTTTTTCAATTATACTAAACGTCAAAAAAAGACATTTTTCCTACATTTCATACAGTATCATTTCAGTTCATACTGTTTGTAGTTAAATTGAAATAGTTACGAATCGTATAGTATTCTTATAGCAAACTTAACATTATATTTAGTTCAGTATCACTATTATTTTTCTCTTTTTAGTACCCCTTTTCTTAATTTATTTTTAAAATTTTATCATTATTTCTAGGATCTACCAATAATGAAGTGTTGGCAAATTCACCAAAAGTGCCAAAAACACGCAAAGGTAAGATCATAATTAATTATATAAATATATAACAAATTGGTAAAGAATTAACATTAACTACATAATTATGTCCTTGTAATGTATAATTTTTTATTCAGATATAAGAAGGAAAACCAGCCTCTTAAAGAAGGGTCACGTTGGAAGGCAAAAAGAACTTACTCCTGTTGCAAGAAGATATTATCAAATTGCAAAGAATATGCTGCAAGTAGCAAGAAGATTAGATTTTGAAGGTGCTACCAACAAACAACGTCTAAGAGAAGCTGTGAAATTGACGAGATCAGAAGAATTTCATAGTGAAAATATCAACATGGCAACTTTGAAATTCTTTAATTCGCAATTGAAACAACAGGCAAAGAAAAGTCGGGGTCGTCGTTTTACCATTGACGACAAAATTTTCAGTTGATCTCTTTTAAAGCAGAGCCCAAAATGTTACAAACTGTTGAAAAAAATATTCGCCTTGACCTCGCGCAGTACTCTAATGGCATTATTAAATAAAGTTCCTTTTACGTGGAATTAATACCCAAATTATGAAAAGCTTACAGTTAACTAAAATGAAGGAATTAGACCGTTATTGTTGCCTAATGTTTGACGAGATGTCCTTGGAAGATTCATTAAGTTACAAAAAAATATGACTGTATCGATGGTTTCGAGAATTGCGGCAATAATAGAAAAATTAAATTTGCAGACCACGCTATGATATTTATGGCAAGAGGTTTACGGCGTAAATGGAAACAACCTATATGCTTTTTCTTTTCTGAAGCGGGTATGAATGTAACGGACTTAGTCAAAATTTGAAAGAAATAATAGTGGCTATATTCAATAGGACTAAAAGTCGTTGCAACTGTATGCGATCAGTCAGCTGTTAATACAGCAGCTATTAAAATACTAAAGAGGAAACCAACAGATACCATATGCAAGAGGAAATTGAAAACAAAATGTTTGGTTTTGCCATTGATGGAATAGACGTGATTCCATTATTTGATACTCCACATCTTCTCAAGGATTAGAAATAATCTCCTGGATGCCAAAGTTAAATTTACGTGGAAGACGGGACAACAAATTGCTAGTTGGGATGACATCAAGACTCTTTATGAAATGGATACTGGAGATTACGATACCAGAATGTGTTATAAACTAACAGACTCACACATTTATAAAGAAAAATGAAAAAAGAATGTCGCATGCAGCCCAAGTGTTTTCACACAGAGTTTCATCTACGATGCGAGGCTTAATAAACCTTGGTAAGTATATGTATAAATATCAAAACATTTTGTAGAAAACAAAATTTGTTACAAAATAAACTAAGATTATCATCCTTCTTAGAGTGACAATCCTATGAATGTTATGAAGTTAATTGTATTACAAATACTAAAGAGTTATTTTAATAACACAACTATCACCTTTGGTACAGAATACATATTTATACTTTTCTCATTTTAGGTAATGTACGTCAGCTTTCACAGACAGCTTTAGGCACTGCAGATTTTCTGATGTTCATCGATAAACTTTTGATAGCCTAAACGGTTCTGTAGTGAAATCTATGCATGGTAAAGTGTTGAGATGTGCTGTTACCTCATCTTCCGCATGTAGAATTTTGGTATGAAGCAATAAAAGTATCAAAGCGTAAAATTTTTTACAGATGAAGAGCGTGAAACTATTCCTCCATCAAAAAATTTCATTTCAACATTCGTGGCTTCATATACATCTGGAAGAAACTTGAGAGGGTAGGATTTGAATTTCTGTGTACTAGAAATTTAAATCAAGATCCGTCGAGAACTTTTTGGATGTATTCAAGCCATGGTATTCGTAATATAAATCCTACTTGTGGTGCTTTTATTTTTTCATTCAAAAGTCTAATTATAAACAATTTCATGTCAACACATTCTCCCGGTGCTAATTGTGAAGAGGACGATACGGAAGGTGCACTGAACTCATTAAAACACTTCATTTATGAAGAGGTAGATAGTGAAGGTTTAGAAGAAATTTGTGATCTGGAAGTGCATAAATTAGATAATGTTATTTTGACTCAAAATAGATACAACACGATAAACCACGCGTATATTGCTGGCTATATAGCCAGGTCAATATTAAAAAATGTTGGAAATTGTTTAATTTGTAGACAGAATTTAATTTCCACATCTGTTGAACCAGAGCATGCTCTAATTAACTACCGTGCATATAGCTTTAAAGCATTGGTACGTCCACATACGTGCTTTATTAAATGGTATGGACAATGTAACAATGTTGTACATTATTATTTGCCAAAAATATGTACGAATAAGAAAATAACTATGATTTTATTCACAAAATTGACAGTTTAGTTAATATGAACTTTACGTTGATACGTGTAAA
>JARFJB010002523.1:147235-224735 GCA_036346205.1 Vesta saturnalis
CTTGGTCACAAATTTCTACCAATATCCTTTTGTGCACGTAACAGTTTCCAAGGGCTTTCTTCATTCCTGCACAGCACACACCTTGAACCTAATGTTGGGTGACATGGCTCAATGTGCCCCAAGTGCCATGACGTTCTTTGGTGTAGTTCAAAGATTTTACACACTTTTTCTGCATCTAACGAACGATGGAGCATCATGAAGAATCACCTACCCGACATAACCTTGAAACCGCTCTCAACAACTAGATGGGAAAGCAGGGTTCAAGCTGTGAAGCCAATACGTTTCAATATTTTATAATTAGTCAATCGGCCAAGGATCCAGCAATAAGAAGTAAAGCAACATCATTATGCAACGAAATTGATTTTGAATTTATGTTATCTGCTGTAATTTGGTACGATCTACTAGTTGCAATTGACAAAGTGAGTAAGGCTACTCAGAGCACATCTATCAATATTAGTGAAGTGATGACACTTTTGCAAAGTTTGGAAGAATATCTCCAATCATATCGAGAAAAACAGTTTGAAAGAGCAATAGAAGTCGCTACGGAGATATGTCAAGACAACGACATAGAAGTGCACTTCAAAAACAAAAGAATACGTCGAAAGAAACGTCTGTTCGACTTCGAAGGAGAAGACACGATCACAACTGACAGCAAAGACCTCTTCAAGCGAGACTACTTCCTCCCAATTCTCGACCACTCTCTGAGTGCTATAAAAGAACGTTTCAAACAGATAGCCCTCCACAGCAACACATTCGGATTCTTGTATAACATCTCGAAGCTGAGCGAGATGAAAGATGACGCATTGAGGAAGGAGTGTTACGACCTTGATCTTTCTTTACGCGATGGCGACGAACGAGACATCAATGGGGAAGACCTATTCACTGAATTGAAAATTTTTTCAAATATCGTGAAAAACGAAAACGCAGATGGAACACCACTGAAATGCTGGGAACTAGCTGAGAAAATGAAAACAGCATTTCCGAATGTCTGCATTGTTCTTAAAATTATGCTTACAATGGCTGTGACAACTGCAAGCAGTGAACGTAGCTTCTCCAAATTAAGATTAATTAAAAACTATTTACGGTAACTATTTATGCATATACATCTGCATGTACAACTCAGAATTTGATTATTTCTCAGGTCAACAATGGGCCAGGAGAGACTGTCAACAATGGCCACATTGTCTATCGAGAACGAAATCTGCAGTTCCCTAGACTGTGACGACATTATCGACTCGTTCGCAGATCAGAAACCTCGGAAAGTTCAATTCAAGTAATTAGAATCAAGTGCAAGTGGAGTATTATTTACAATATAAGGTTTTTTTTATTACTTTCTATTTTTTCATTAAAACTATAAAAACGTGTTCCTCACCCCCTCCCTACCTGTCGATCGCGTGGTCGAACGGGGAAAGCAGATGAGCCGTAAATGGCAGATTCAATCTAACAAAACCACTAAAATTTGAGAAAAACCACTAAATAGAGAATCGGGCATGCGCCGGCGGCGGGCTTCTTGGTGATTCTTGGTGGGATTCTGAAGGTATAGTACGTTTCCACTGCGCGCTAAACTATAGGTGGGAGGGTTGGTTGTATGGAAACTTTTTACATGCAGGCCTTATTTTATTGCCACTACAACACTGGGGGGAGGCCCCGCACATGACATTGGCACAGGGCCCCGCAATGTCTAAAGTCGGCCCTGCCCCTAACACATGTGGTAAATTCATTTGCAATTTTTAACCATTCTTCGCTTGTAGTAGGCATCTAAAAATAAGAAATTATGTAGTAAAACTGTACATCATTTTTTCTCACTTTAAATTGCAGCGCACACTTCTGGGATTATTCCAGCAATTGTTGATTGTCCCATCCTGAACGAAAAGGAAAGACTTTTATAAGACTCGCCAGTAGCTAAGTAGCGCAATGTTACCCATAACCTTTCCCAGGCAGAAATTGCATTTCTTAATTTTGTGTCCTGTTTCTGAATATTATTTTCAATAAGTTTCAATAGCTCATTGAAAGTATCTTCATCCATTCTAATAATTTTTTGTAATTTTCTGTATCTATCACTGCTAATTCATTATGTAACAAATTTGCATTGCCTTGATTGTTCAATTCCCGTTCCTCAATCCACGGTCTTACCCACCAACGTCTCTTGCGATTTAATAATAAAGCTGCAGATGCACCAATTATCAATGTCAAAGCGATTTCTTCCACATCCATGTTAAATTCTGACTTGCAGAGTAAATTTATTAACAAATTATGGCAAAATAAATCCTCTGTAATAAAATGCATAAAAAAATTGCAGTAATCTGAATAGCCTACACGCGCATGAAAAGATGCAGCAACTTAATGCGCCATCAAACGCTGCATGGAAGTGCACAAATGTGAACCCGCTTAAGAAGAAGAGAAAAGCGCATCAACAACATGCAGGATTTTATTAAACATTTAAAAAAGAATAACAAATTACATGAAAGTTCAGAAGATGTACTCCATAATAATTTTAGTAATTTTACTATGGAATTATTTAAAAGTGAAGCCGCAAATGCAACAGTAAGTGGTACTCAAAAGCGATATACAGATGAAATGAAAGCGTTTGCACTTACTCTTTACTAAAATACATCTTCAGAATTACTGGGTTAGGACTCGTAGGACAAAAAAACGGTTTTATGAGCAACGTTTCATTTAAATACTTAAACTTCTTCAGGCTACAAAGAAACAAGAGTGTTGACATAAAAATTGTGGCTGTTATTCCCCAAAGGCTTATCAATTTGTGAGACGCAAACTATGTTTACCCCATTGTGCTGTTATTCGAAAGTGGTTGGCATCACGAAATTGTGAAGTCGGTTTTTTAACAGAAGGTTTCAATTTTTACAAACTGAATTCAAACTGAAAAGTGAGTTGAACAATGTAGCATTAGTATTCGATTCAATGGCAATTCGTTCTGAATTAGTTTATGACAAAAAAAATGATAAATATTGTGGTTACGTTGATTTTGGTGGAAGTTCTAACACGAATTGTGAGGAAATGGCTACAGAAGCATTGGTTTTCCAAATTGTGTCATATACATATAAATTTAAATGCCCTAGCGGTAAGAAAATTGTTTGAAATTGGCATAATTGTGCGTTCTATTACTTGCGATGGTTGTGCTACTAATATGCAAACTTTCCAACTGCTAGGTTGTAAGTTATCACCAGATAATATCAAGTCATCTTTCAAGCATCCATGTAATGATACTGACATTTATTGCATTATGGATCCTTGCCACATGTTAAAACTGTGTCGAAATGCTCTTGCTGAAGTGAATATGGTGTCAAATACAGGAGACATTTCTTTTAAATACATAGAAAGACTGCATAAACTTCAAGAGGATGAAGATTTGAAACTTGCCAATCGTTTATCTGGTCCCCACATTGATTTTAAAAATAAAAAAATGAATGTGCGTTTAGCTGCACAAACGATCAGTAATAGTGTGGCAAATGCTATTGACTATCTTCGCATAAGTGGAAGTGAAGCTACTACCCAGTTTTTAAGAATTTTTGATAGGGTTTTTGATGTGATGAACGCTCGAAATACTTTTGGCAAAGGCTATAAGTCTCCCTTGTACTTCGGTAATAGACATTACTGGGAAAATATTTTTTTGGAGACCGAGAGATATATCAAACAATTAAAAATTAATAACTGTAATTTACTATTTCATGCAAGAAAAACATTTGCACTCGGTTTCCTTATTAATATTTATAGTTTTAAAAATGTAGCTTTAGATCTTTTAAATAATATTAAAAATCCATTAGTATATTTTTTACCTTATAAATGCAGTCAGGATCATTTAGAATTATATTTTTCGTGTATAAGATGTCGTGGTGGTTGGAACAATAATCCGAATTGTCTTCAATTTAAATGGACTCTAAGAAAGTTATTGTTTCGGAATAGTGTTAGTGCTAGTATTAATGCTAATTGTATTAACAATGATTTAGAACCAATACCTATTTTTGATTGTAATAATTGTTGTATTATATTAAATTTGTAATAAGCTGGCACAATTTATTAAATTAACTTTATTCTTTATTATTAAAATAACACTAGAAACAAACAATTCTTTTGTGTATAAAAACTGCTACAACAACAAGCGCCATATTTTATAACTGTAAATGTGTCATGATCCTTACCATAGAAATAAAAAAATAGATTTTCTATAGACTTAACACTAAATAAACAAAAACAACAATTATATTTAACACTCCCCTTAATTGTTGCTTTCTGACATAATAGCCTTTTTAAATGTATTAAACTTTACAACTGGTAACGGCTTAGTGAAAATATCTGCCAACTGATAATTGGTTGGGCAATGTTGAATATTTAAAACACCCTCTGAGAATTTTTCACAAATTTATTTAAATTTTAGTTTTAAGATACATTAGTTCTCTACAACATTCACTAGCTGCACTTGGTAATGCAATAACAAGTTGTTTCTTAGAACGCCATGCAATGGGTCCACCATTAAGCATGATTATAAACCCACTTGTGCTTTTTCTGTCATTCACATCACCTCCGTAATCCGAATCACTGTAAGCTTTTAAATGAATTTCTTCAGGAGTTCCGGTTTCACCTGTTTTAAAAGTTATACCATCACTTTCATTTCCTTTTAAGTACCGCATTACACGTTTAATTGTTACAATTGCTTCATTGGTTGGTTCGTTCACTTTTCGGCTGCAATAATTTATTGTGTATGATAAATCTGGTCTGGTTTTATTATTCAAATAAAGTAAACTTCCTACAGCTTCACGATAAGGAAACTCTCTTTTATATTTGACTGTATTATTTATTTCTTGAGATATCATGGGAGTTTTAACGGGATTTGCATTCTCCATGTTGAATCGTGTCAAGATCTTTCTTGCATAATTTAACTGACTCAATTTTAAGTAACCTTTCTCGTTTTTAATTTCTATACCAAGGAACGAATTTGGGTTTTCACAAATAGTCAATTCAAATTTCTGTTTCATATCATTTAACAACTCTTTGATCTTTTCTTCTATGCCTATAATTAACCCATCGTCCACATATATTGCTAAAATAATCGAATTATGTTCGTTCTTGAAAATACATCTTTCAGAGTTCAAATATTTTAATCCTCTGTTCATCAAAAAATTAGTGAAGTAATTATTCCATTAAAGCGGAGCTTGTTTTAAGCCATATAGTCCTTTGTTGAGTTTGCAAATTTTATTGTTTACTGGAAAACCTTCAGGTAGCATCATGTAGATGTCTTTGTCTATATCACCACAAAGAAAAGCAGTTTTTATGTCAAACTGGATCATTTTACTTTGATGTTGTGCTGCGAAAAGTATTCTTAAAGAATCTATATTCACTACAGGACTATAGATGTCCTCAAACTTTGCATCATGTTCTTGTTCGCAACCACGAATTACCAATCGTGCTTTATAACGTCCATCGTCTTTAATTCGAAAAACCCATCTACTACTGAGTATTTTATCTGCTTTTACTTCATTTTTATCAAGGTATGTCCATGTATTATTCTTGTTTAACGCTTTCCTTTCTTCTTCAATTGCTTCAATCCACTTGGTGTTATCTGGTCCAGTTACAGCTTCTTCATAGGTAAGTAGAACATAGTCCTCAAATTTTCTTGGTAATTTTCTTTCCCTTTTTTTGCTTATTGACTGTTGTTGATTTTGTTTCTTCTTCTTGCATTTCTTGTTTTTCTCCTTTACTTTCCGCTTCTACTTAACTCAAATTGTTCTCATCTTGATTGTACTTATCTGCTTCGTTTTCATCTTCGATATTTATGATTTTAGCTGTAATCTTTTCTTGTGTATAATTTTCAAATATGACGTCTCTCGATATAATTATTTTTCGTTTATTTTCGTCCCACAATCTATAGCCGTTTGGTGCATATCCCACAAAAATATAGCTTTTACTACGATCGTCTAATTTCTTTAAAGGTCCTAAAACTTTTGCATGTGCTTTTGAACCAAATACTTGTAGCATTGATAAGTTAGGACGATATGTTGTCCATCTTTCAAAAGGTGTTACATTTAAAGTATTTGTTGGGCTTCTGTTCAATAGGTAAGCAGCTGTGCGGATTGCTTCACCCCACATGTTTTTATTTGTTTGCTTTTCTGCTATAAGCGCTCTCGCCTTATTCATTAGGGTCCTATTTAATCTTTCAGATTTTCCGTTAAGCTGAGGAGAATGTGGTATGATGTAGTCTAATCTAATTCCTTTATTTTTACACCATAATTTTAATTCTTTACTGCTGTACTCTCCTCCATTGTCACATCGTATTTTCCAAGGTTTTAAATTCCATTTGGCTTCTGCTTCTTGTATATATTCTTTTATGGCACATATAGCCTGAAATTTGTTTGCTAAAAGGTATACCATTGTAAAGTGGGTATGGTCATCGAGGAATGTAATAAAATATTTCTTTCCATCCCATGTCGTGGGATCTATTGGTCCGCAGATATCTGTATGCACTATCTCTAATGGTCTTGAGGCTCCTTTTCGATTACTTGAAAATGAATCTCTTGTTTGATTTGCTTTAAGGCATATTTCACAGATAGATTCAGATTCAAAATTGTTTATTTTTATACCATCTGCCATTTTCATTAAATTTCTTATATTGTTAACGGATAGATGTCCTAGTTTTATATGCCAGTTTTGTAAGGGATCCAATTCTTTAATCATTAAAGCCTTTTCTTCACTCTCAAGTTCAATTTCATACAAGCCACTTTCTTTTATAGCTCCTTCTATTATTTTTTTATGATCCTTATATATTTCGACCTTATTCTTCAAAAATGTTACTTCACCACCATTTTGTGTGATTAATTTTACTGATAATAAGTTTTTAACCAAATCGGGTACATGCAAAACATTTTTAAGTATAACATCTTTTGTTTCAATTGTACCTTTCAAATCTGAATGCATTACTTGGTCATTCTTTGCACCATTTATTTTTACATTAGCATTCTCAGTATTTTTGAATAAATTTTGATTGTTAGTAAAATGAGATGTTGAGCCACTATCTAGTATCCAGCCAGTTTTTGTATTTATTTTGTTGTTTTCATCGGTATATGTTAGAAATGAGGTTTTAGAATTGCTTCCTTCTTTATCGTTAGATCTTTGTCTAAAGAAACAATTTCTCTCTACGTGATTACTTTTTTTACAAATATTACAGATTTTTTTTTGACAAAATCTAGCTAGATGACCTCGTAAATTGCATTTGTAACATTTCATTTGATTGTTACTCCCAAAATGGTTAGTTTTATTAACATGAAAGTTTACTACCTTATCAGATGTTTTCTTATGTTCCGTTGCTTTAAAAGCCAATGCATCTTCTTATTCCGTACCAGTATGACGAACTTCTTCCATAAGTAATCGTGAAATTAAATTTTCTAAGGTTCTATTATTTTCTTGTGTCGATTCCCAAGCACTGATAAAGAATTTATATGCTTCTGGTAGAGTAGTAAGAATCTTTGAAATAAGCATGTTGTCATCTATTTTTTGACCTGTGTTTTTAAGCCTAATTGCTAAGTTTTGTAGTTTGGATATATGTGTAGCCATGTCGTTAGTTTTATCGTACCTGAAATTAAACAAATCTTGTAAAAGAATACATTTAATTTGTTCGTTATCTCTTTGATATATTGAGCAAATTTTATCGTACATTTCCTTTGAATTTTGACAATTCATTATGTACGTTAGTGGCTTTTTATCCAGTGCTGTTATAATTATTCGCTGTGCTTTTGCATCTCTTTTTATGAATTCAGTAGCAGTTTCGGCTGTCGACTTTTCAGCACCGGTTATGATATCATATAAGCCATAAGATTTAAAATATATGTCAACTTGAAATTTCCACATTTGATAATCTTCAGCATCTTTTAGTTTTTCGATTGTATTTAATTCGTCCATTTTATTAGCCATATTTTCGTGCCTTTATTACGTCTTTACGTTTTATTTTATGCCGAGTTTCCTGAGCCCATAACCTGTTGTATTATATTAAATTTGTAATAAGCTGGCACAATTTATTAAATTAACTTTATTCTTTATTATTAAAATAACACTAGAAACAAACAATTCTTTTGTGTATAAAAAACTGCTACAACAACAAGCGCCATATTTTATAACTGTAAATGTGTCATTATCCTTACCATAGAAACAAAAAAATAGATTTTCTATAGACTTAACACTAAATAAACAAAAACAACAATTATATTTAACAATAATCGCCGTATTACATTTGAATGTGATATAAACCGTGATGAAAACGAAATACAACACTTAATGTCATACCTTGACACAGTCACACTTTCGTCATTTCAAGAAACTGTGTTGTCATATATTGCTGGTTCAATATAAAAACAAATTTTGACAAAAAATGATTGTACTTACTGCCATGAGATTTTAATTACTAACTATGTTTCTAATGAAAATAACTTTGCTGGGCACAAACATAAACATTATGGCTTCATTGCTTTTATTTCTAAAGGCAAGTTGATAATTCCTTCAGATGCTGTTTTTGAAATTATAGCAATTACAGAAAAAGCATTTTGAGCGCAAATTGCTCTTGGGTACTCCTTCCAAAATAAATTGAAGACAAACATTACGATGACTGTTATGAAACACTTCATACCAAACATAAATACTTTATTTCAACCTCCTCATCCAATTATTAACGTATGTGAAGATCTCCACGAAGTACAAATTTTAAAATATATTTGTAATACGTTTGTTAAAATACGGATTTATACATATGCTAAAAAGACAACTTTGCGAAAACTAGGTAACAAAGCAACAATTAGACAAAAATTGCATAACACTATTTTATTTTACAATGTTTAAATAAATAAATACCTTTTATGTTATTGAATTTGTAAATCATCAGTCTCATATTCTAAGATTTTGTAATTTGTGTATTAAAAATTTACAACATACTTATTTAATTACTTAAAATCACACAAAATCCTAAATTAGACAATAGTAAAAAAAAAACCATAAACATTGTTTATTTTCCTACTTAAAAAATTTCCCATTAAATATTACAATTTCAGATTATTACTGAATGATACTAATGAAAGCGTTAAGGACAGACAAAGATAGAACCCCACTCCGCAGCAACTGCACTATTCTAACCTTCTCGACCGTGTCTTACTATAGTTGCGTTCGGATACTTCACTCGGAGTGCTCCGTCCTAACTCCAACTGTAAAGAACCGTTCGGACATAACAGTGCAGTGTATTTAGTGTCAACACGGTAGTGTTCGGATTACATAGAGTGGTGTAAATAGAGCTTGCACCTTAAACACCGAGTTTGGAGAACGCGCTGATAGTGCACGCATGCGTATGAGGTCGTTTAATAACCAGCTGATCAAGTCAAATGTTTGTTGTAACAAAATAGGGTTAACGTAGCTTCTTTCTGTGTTATAACCCTCAGTACTCATTATTTCTGTTATACATGAGAAAATGGAAACAAATCTGGAAGAATATATTCCTATTCTTTCTGATTGCGGTGCGGCTGTAATTGGTAGCAACAAAATTCTATTGAAACATATCAATGGTATGTACGTAAAACATAATAAACCAAATACTTCACAAGGAATTCATTGTTTTGTAGATGACATCTTAATCTGGCAGGAATTGTCCCAGCAAATAATGACAGTGTATGGACTCACCATCGAAAATGGGCAGGGCAGTTCCGAGAATGAGAAAGAAAATGGTAGTGAAGGCAAAGTTTGGACTGATGAAGCAATTATATTTCTTATTGATACCTTCGCAGAACATTAACAACAGTTTTCAACCGGAATAAAAAAGTTTGTGTGGCAGACAATTGCAAAATTGTGTTCGGAACAATTTCATAAAAAAATCACACCACAAAACTGCGAAAGTAAGTGGAAATCATTAAAAAGGACATATACGGGCATTTTAAACCATAACAGAACTTCTGGGGAAAAGAAGAGAACATGGGTTTACTTTGAAAATATGCACAAAGTATTAGGAAATAAACCTGAAATAACACCAATTGCTACTTGTAGCAATATTAATGGGTTGGTTGTATCTAATTCAAATGACGCTACTACCCAAGAAGTTGTAAGTGAGCAATACTGATACATCGTCATTTAACAAAAAAAATAAAGCACCCATTACAACCTCGTGAAAGACGACATCATGAAAAGATGCAGCGGTGGGACAAATTTAATGAATTGTTTGATGTAATGATTAAAAAAATGAAATGAAATTTACCATAAGACTGTTTATTAGTAGGAATTGTTTTTTTAAGTTCTCAGAATTATTTTTATTTTTTGAAGTTTTGAGAATTGTTTTTATTTTAGAAAATATGTTTTATTTGCAGTTTCTTAAAAATAAAGTATATATTAATAAATTGATTAATTTCTTAACAATGGTAAGCTATTTACAATATAATTTCGCTTATTTATAGCTATAGGTACAGCGTTTTCAACACCCATAACAAGTTCATCATTAAGTTCACGTAGTTCTTGCAATTCTACTTCAACATCAAGTACATCTGATAAAAAATCTTCTTTAAGAATGCATATATTATGCAACATGCATGTTGATATTATTAGAAGAGTAATAATATCTATTCGAGTTGTTTCCATATATTTTAACCGACGAAATCTGCCTTTCAAAAGTGCAAAGGAATGTTCAATTTTGACTTGCAGTATGCAAAGGATTTTATTGTAATTGCTTTGTCTAGCAGTTAAATTCCCATAATTTTTAAATTGTGTCATCATATATGGTTCCAATTTGTATGCCAAATCTCCTAATAAGTGAGTGTTGTTATAAAATCTAACACTTCCATTGTTTATACCTTGAAACAAAGGGGATCTTCTAAACATATTATAGTCATGAATAGATCCCACTTCTCCAGCATACACATCAATAAATCGCAATTGATTATCACAAACACCCTGTAATAAAATGGAATGGTAGGACTTTCTATTTACCTACATACGAATTGCGATTTTCTTTTGGAGCACATATTCTGATGTGGGAACCATCCACACATCCAATAATCCCGGGACAATTAAGTCGATTTTGCCTTCCAAAATTATTTGAAATTTCTCTTTGTTGCTTCTCATTTGGCCAACAAATTAATTTATATGTTGCATTGGCTTTCAATAATAAATTGCACGTTCGATACAAAATCTCCCAACATGTGGATTTACTGATGTTAAATCTCTGAGCTACTGAACTGTAATCAAGAACAAGCCACGGCAATTTCAAAAATAATAAATTAGATATACCTACATACCGAAATGATTCTATGTTACTTAAACACCAAACCATAACCATGGCTTCCTTCTTTATTGAAGTTCGTTTAGTTGGTCGATTCTCATCTTCTACAGCAATTAACATCTCTACCAAACACTCAAAGCTGGTACGATTCATTCGAAAGTACATTTGAAATTGGCGTGAATCCATTCGATGGACAGTTACCTCAGCAAAATTAACAATTTTTTGTATTTCTTCATTTTCTGAACTCGAATCAGAGTCAAATAACATATTGGCGGCAGCATTTATAACCAAACATTTAAACATGTTCCTTAACCTTACTTTTTTATATTGTAGGGGGAACGCCGAATCGTTCGATATGCCCGATTGCCACTCTTTTTACACTGTGGTCACGTGTTCTAAATTCACTCTAACACCACTCGAACCCCGTGTTTATTATCCGAACGTAGCTTATATAACGTGCGCGTTCCAGTTATATTAGGTGCGTTCGGCAATTCAACTCTTTAAACACTTTTTACTCTAATCACCCCTTCGCCGTTTGTTTATTCCACAAAGTGCAAATAGAGCACTACGGCAAGCGCTTGTTTATTGCGGAGTAGAGTGAAAAGAACTCACTCTATTAGTACTATCTCGGGTAGGAGGAATTTGTAGAGCGTGCATGCGCACTCGTAATTGCGCTTAAAAATACATGACAGCTGCAGATGACTGTGTTTAACCAAAGAAAATCACATATTCTCGTCGTGTTTAACTTGCGAAGCATCATGGCAACTGCAAATGCACATACCCATGGTATTGTGTGCCCTCCCAACGGGAATCCAATTGTCGAAGACAATCACATAATATTAGAAAATAAAAAAGTAAGTTTTCAACAACGAGCACGCTTCATTTCCATAAATTTCAGTATCTTTCAGCGAAACAGTGTGTATTTGTTGCCCTTACTGATGCAGTTATTGATGAATTTAATTTAAAATATGACACAAATGAACATGAGAATGAACACGAAGAACACGAGGAAACTGAATGCACAGATACAGTTGAAAACTATGGACCAAATCGAATACGTTATTTTCAATTGAAAAAGTCGAGGAGTTTGACAAAGAATTTTCTAATGGAATAAAGAAAAACGTGTGGGCAAAAGTAGCAAATGAATGCCAAAAACAATTTGGTAAAAATGTCACAGGTGGACTGTGCGAATCCAAGTTCAAAACCCTAAAAAGAACTTACAAAACAATCTCCTTACATAAGAAAACGTCAGGTCAACAAAGACGATATTGGGAATACTACACAGTTATGCATGAAATAATGTTTAACAAATCTGAAATAGCACCAATTGCAACATGCAGCAGTCTGTCTGGTTTGCACGTGGATAACGGTAAGTTCAATGAATTTAACAAAATTAAAAATGTTACTTTTCTGGTAGATGTTGAGGCATCATCGTCAACGACTAGTAGTGTAAGCAGTGTACATAATGAGGAAAACACAGATAATATGCAACAAGTAAGTTTTAAATATGTGTGTGCATTTATAAATGCTCAATGATGTTCTTGTCTCAGAAAGTTCTTTTTCAAGGCGAAGGAGAATAAAAGTTACTGCTGCTGACAAGCGGCACCAGGAGAAGATGCAGCGCTTGGATCGTTTCAACGATCTGTTTGAAACCATGTTGGAAAAAATATCAAAATAAAAAATAACTTGTTACGTGCTAGAGTTGATTTTTAGTTTGTTACTTAAGCACCTCAGCTGTTTTAGGAAGACTACTTATGTTTTGTATGTGATTTAAAAAGAGTGACGTTATTTTTTTTTTAATTTAAATTTAAATATTTTGCTATTGTGTTTATTAAATGGTTTATACATATTTGTACATGTTTACTTAATTACAAAACATTTTTGTAAACAACATCCAACCTCAGTGGTAAACCTATATTTAATGCATTGACAGCATCTTGCAGTATTGGCGCTTTTTGGACCTTACAATATATCTGTAACAGATAAAGAGTGTACATGGAATGCGCCTAAGCCCAAAAATGCTGAAGTTAAAACATCCGAAGACCTTTATCCCAGTAAACCCTATTTTGCGATTGACCGACAAATAGATAAGCAATAATTAAAGATGTTGATAGAAAAGCTTGATTTATTTGGGAGCACAGTGGGATTCACTTGGCTTCTGAAGGAAGAAACTCCTGACGATAAGTCAAATGGTGCTGTTTTTATAATCATCGAAGATATCATATCATCAAATGAGTTTTGTTCGTCTGAGAATAAGGGTGAATATTTAAAAGAAAAATGTGCGATCGATGATGAACAAATCAAACAAATAGCAGATATTACTAAGGGTCAAGCTTTAAATGAAAATTGGTTTTTAGTAAGAAAACATCGAATCGCAGCTAGCAACTTTGGAACAATTCTTTCTTGTTTCAAACGAAACAAGTTTCTTCCGAGTCTATTTAAAGCTCTAGCAGGTATGTTGTGTGATGACCTAATTAATTTGTATCCTATAGCTATCTTATTATTTTCAGGAGCATATAATTTTGATGGAATAAAATCGATCCAGTGGGGAAGAACGCACGAAAAAACTGGGTTAGACCATCTTAAAACAAATTTAAATTTAGATGTTCAACCAAGTGGTATATGGTTGAGTAATTCTGGTCTGCTACGGGCAAGTCCTGATGGATTGGTTGGAGTAGACTCTATTGTGGAGATAAAGTGCCCATATAGACCAAGAATAATACACAAATTTCGAGGCAAATCGGGTTCCAATTTTAATCTAAGATATTATGACTGAAAACAGTTTGCGGGGATGCTAGGAATGCAAAACAGTCTAATCGGTCAGCAAAAAAGGTCCAGGGTAGTTTCAGGGGGATGAAAAGGGGTTGAAAATTTTATTTCTCAATTTTTGAGAAAAGGGTTGATTTAAGGAAAAATTGTTTTCTACAAAAGTTGTAGGCCTTATAAAAATCTACATTTTATGTATATATACTGTTTTCACATAACCTCAAAATTTTCGAGAAAAATGTAAAAAACAATTTTTTCAGTTTTTGATTTTTCATTTTCGCTAAAATTGTCGGATTTTTATGAAACATTGTGAAAATGTTCTGTTTTATGATAGTAATAATTCCAATTTTTTATTTTTTTCAAAAAAATTTTGTGTGAGTGAAAATGATTTTTTAATATCTTGTGAGGGCTCATTTTTTTCCTTATGAGTTGTACTTTCAAAGTAAAAAATAAAAATATATGGTTACCCTGCCAAAAGTAGCTCAAAAATTAGAAAAACCAAAAAAATGAGTCACCAAAGTCAGATTTTTTAAGTAATTGTTTATAATTTGTTTAAATTTAACGAATTTGTCAAAATATGAGTTCATTAATGAATTCTACGGAAAAAAATACAAAAGTACATGCTATTGAAGTTTTCTCAAAAAGCATTTTGTTTTTAATAAATCGTTTAAACATTCAAAATTGTTAAGTTTGTACTCTAACCGAAGTAAAAAAAAATTCAAATTCGGCCTCAAAACAGAAAATAATGGTTTTATTTTTATTATTTTTATTGTACTGTACTTTATTTATTTAGTAATGTAAAATATAGGAAAAATGGCAGGTAAAATTTATTATTTGTTTACATTTTAAGCATTATCAAATTATAAAAAGAATGTTGCTCTTACTGTATATAGGTATACTCGCAAAGGACACTAACATCCACAGACGTAACTGTGTCGACGATGCCAGCTGCTTCCGTCATTCCTGTTTCTACAGCCAGCCAGCCAGTGTTGTGATGATTTTGCATGAGATTCAATGATTTTGTTCTTCATCTCATGATCTAATGATTTAACTGTAAAATCTCATGATTTTCTCATATTTTGCGTTTTAATATCATTATAAATTAAAGAAATACAATTTTACGCGCCCGAATAATAAATTATGTAGCAAGCATATCTTATTACAAATATTTTAATACGCTACGCTACTGAACATCTCCTACGGCTCTGGGCAGTACAGTTATTAACTAACTTCAGATCATCAGATGCTTCAGTGGTTTCGTAACAGTGATGTGTCAATCACTGTTTCGTAACGGGTTACGTAATTATATTTAAAATGGAAGTAGAAATGTCGTCAAGCGATAGTGAAAATCACAATCAAACCACTCCCAAGAAAAAGAAAATTTACAAGCAGCGGTATTCCAATGAGTGGGAAACAATTGAACGTTTTCAGTGGATACGAAGTAGCAATAGAGGTGTTTATTTCGCCTGGTAGGTTTTAATACTTGTTACTAAGGATGTATATGATTATGCTTTCTTCATTCTCTAATAATGAGCACATAATAAATAGCAATAAAATTGTTTCAGGTGTAAATTATGCCAATGTGACATAAATGTAAGTGCAGGAAAAACATCACTGCAACGACACTCTATTGCGGAAAAGCATCAGAATCGTGCAAAATCGTATAAAATAAAGGTCAAACAAAACTAACAAATTTTTTGGGTGAAAATTCGAAAATATTACAGTTAGAGTATGCAGCTAAAGAAAGTGTTATTCGAACAGTTGGCTTGTTCGCAGAACATAATATTGCGTTTAATGTAATGGAACACTTCACAGATTATTTAAGTGCTGTGTGTCCAGATTCCAAAATTCCACTAAAAATGAAATGTGGAAGAAAAAATTCACACAAGTCCTGAAAAATGTTATAGGAACATTTCAGAAAGAAAATTTATTTAAATTAATGAAATCGAGAAAATTTAGTGTAATTGCTGACGAGTCGACAGATGTAACAACGACAAAGCATTTATGTCTAGTAGTTAGAATTTGTGTGAATCTCAAAATAGAAGATTATTTTTTAGCTCTTATTCCTGTCTCTGATACAAGGGGAATAACATTATATCAAACTCTTATAAATTTCTTTTTAAATAATGATATTCCATATAAACAAAATCTTGTTGGATTTGCTTCCGATGGAGCAAACAATATGGTTGGGATAAGAAATTCATTAGTTAGTAGACTCAAGGAAGACATTCCACATATTTTTGTAATGAAATGTATTTGCCATACTTTTCACCTGTGTGCTGCATATTCTTGTGAAAAAATTCCTGCGGAAGTTGAAGAACTTATTAGAGAGGTAATCTATAAATTTAATAGTTATTTTCATTATGAGAATACATTTGTCAATCTTTCTAGATCTATAATTATTTTTCAAATAGTCCAAAAAGAATTGAAGAATACAGAGAATTTCAGGATTTTGCTAATGTGAAACCGGCAAAAATACTTCATCCTTGCCAAACCCGTTGGTTGTCCCTCGAATTGGTCGTTAAAAGAATTTTATCACAATACAATGCCTTAAAACTCTATTTTATAGATCAAGCTTCACAAAGCACAATATTTGCTGCACAAATATTGGATAAACTTTCAAAACCTGAAAATCATTTATATTTAGAATTTATGGCTTCGAAACTGTATTTATTTAATAATTTAAACAAGCTTATGCAAAGCGAGTCACCAAAAATTCAAATATTGTACAAAGAAATTTCCAATGTGGTGAAAACGTTTTTAGACTTTTATGTAAAAGAAGACGTCCTTACTTTTACTTCTATAGGAGACATTGATGTTAAAAATCCACAGAATTTTTTGAAACTAGAAGATATGTATTTCTGTGCAGCAATACATTCAAGTAATTTAGAAAAAAACCGATTGGAAAGGGTAAAATTAAATTGTTTGAATTTTTATCTAGAGAGTGTAAATCAAATATTATCTAGGTTTTCCCTCAAGGAGAGCTTAATTAAAAATCTTGAATTTCTGGATCCTTTAGTTGTTAAATCTAGAAAAATTAGATCAATATCCCAAGTGTCTGTATTGTTTCAAAATGTAATATCCTGTGACATTCAGACAATTGATAATGAGTGGTTAGAACTAAGAAATTTTCAAATCCAAAATGATTCTAGTGATATTTGTGAATTTTGGCAATACATAGCTGGTATTAAATCGATAAACGATATTACTCCTAGATTTCCCAATTTAACTGAATTTGTATTCATATTATTAAGCTTACCACATTCAAGTGTAAATGTAGAATGAATCTTCTCTCAAATCAACTTAAATAAAACAAGAATCAGAAACAGACTAAAAACATCCACATTAGCCGCTATTTTGTACACTAAAGATTTGGTATCAAAAAATGAAAAAAATTGTTCCAATTTTTCCATTTTACCTAAATTAGTAAATTGATTAAATAGCAAAATATATGCAAATTCAGATTCTGAGTAATCCTAAAATTTTGTTGATTTCTACTACCATAGTTTAATTAATTTGAGCCTAGTTTTAGTTTCTTTTGTGTTATTGTTACAACTTACAAGTTTATATTAAAATGTAACAGTTATGAGTTGTGTTTTGTTGATTTTTTAAATAAATGTTTTCTCAATGCAGTGTTTCAAAATTTTGAGTGATGACATAATTACTTGAAACTAGTTTACATGTGAAGTGTTGGAATAATAAGAAATAACTGCCTTCAAATTTGGGTAATGTTCTAAGAACCAAGATCTATTACGTATGCGGTATGTATGACCCTGTTGCTTTCATTTGTTTACCTTTTGCAAAGTTAATAAAGGACACTAGTGCAGTTTTGTTTGATTGTGTGTTAATTACTACAATGAATTGAAGTTACAAAAGTAAAGAACTGTAAGGATTAAGGAAACAAGATCACCTAAGTTAATTTAAATAAAAGCAACAATTCATTGCCAACTGTTTTCTACTTTTTGTTTTATCACTAACACTTCGTTAATAGGTTGTCGGTACTGCAAGTCAATATAAATTAAATAACCCTGACTTCCGTCGGTGTTGCCATTAGAATATTTATTTGTATTCTTAAAATAATAGTTTTATTAATCAGATTAGGTTAGGATAAATTCCTTCAGGACCCTTTATTAATGTTAATTCACTTTAAAAATTTACATGAAAGTAACACTACCAATACCAATTGGCAACGCAGCGTGCAGAAGTTAATGCAAATAAGTATAAGGTATTTGGTTAAGGTTAATTCAATACACGACGCCCTATATTATGGTATGGATGGAAACATAAAATGTTTAAAAACGGCAAAATAATAAAATACTAAATATTTATTGTCTCATGATTTTTATTGTCAATCTCATGATTTTCTAATATTGTGCTCATGAAAAAGTCGAATCTTGATCTCACAACACTGCAGCCAGCCAGCATCAGTCAACTAGTAAGGCCGTGAAAGTATTTCGTGTACCCACGTGGAGAAGTTTCATTTTTCGTAACGAAATATTTCGTGCGTTCTTTAGTGTTGTATTATTTTTATGGTTCAGTATCAAATAAATTGGAATAAGGTAAGCGTGTAAATCATTTTCATTTGATTAATAAATAACTTTACGTGACTTTTATTTAAAAAATTGATTTACAAACACCTCCCAAAAATCTGTATTGTTTATCAGAAATAAAATTAAAATTTTACTAAAAGATCGTGTTAGTAATACTGTCAATTCACTTTCTTTAAAAGTATCAATCAAATTATTAAAAAAAAAGGATAAAAATTTGTTATAGACTACTTTAAAATATTTTTATGGTTACATAATGAATAAAACATTTGTTATTCATTGACACTGCACTAAGACCTGCGGGTTTGTTTGTAAATATAGTAATCGAACAACGGTTTTTGTTGGTTTTCTGGGGACCTACCACCTATTTTTTAGTGCTATTTTTTAAGTTAAGTTTGAATTAGAAATATTTTTTTAACTTATATTATTCTTTTTCTAGGTCAGCATTATGGATGACTCTGTTTGTATGATTTGCGCAGAATCCGGTGGAGATGCATTGATTAATATCAAAGAAAAAGCTATCGGTAAGCTGATCGAATCAAGTAAAAAAAGAAGGGATAGAAAGTACCAGAAGTGGGAGAGTAGTGGCATAAAATCAGCATTTGCTCATAAAAATTGCTTGAGAAACTACAACAGAGAATGCTCAATAGCAGCCGCTTCTGCCACAGTCACGAAAAAATTGGTAGAAGGTAAAAAATCAGCTAAAGAAGCCGTCACTTTCGATTTCACATCTCTTTGCTTCTTTTGCGGTGAAATTTGCGATGAAATCAAAAAAGATGTTAAACATGTACGAAAAGAAGACACGAGAACAAATATACTCAACATTATTGAGCTTCGAGATTGTCCTGATGAATTTCACAAAAAAATTGCTGCACGTTTAGAACCTCAGAAAGATTTGGTTGCAGCCGAAGCTCGCTACCATTCCAGCTGCATTTCGAAGTTTTACAACTGGAAATCTTCTGATGTAGTTGGACGCCGCCCGAGTGATGCAACGAAAAGCTTCACTGATTATGTAATTAATTATTTAGAGGAAAATCAAAGTGAGAGTCAATTTTCTTTAAAAGAATTAAAGGAAACGTATACTGGTACTATTCCAAATTTGAAAGTTATTAAAAATAGTTTAAACAAACACTTCCCTGATGGTCACTTGGAATTTGTTAATATTAACACCGATATTATTATTTTTTTTCGTCATAAAATAAGTAAGCAAGTTTGGAAAGAATGGTATTAACAAAAATCTGAAGATGAAACTGTTGAAAGAAACAGAATTGTTAAGATGGCTGCTGAAATTGTATTGGAAGACATTCGGAAAGCAATATACGACAAAACAAAGTACATTCTACCAAATTACGATGAAAAAAATATTTATGATGGTATTCCTGAATCGCTAAGTACCTTCCTTGAAATTGTTATTACAACTCATAAAGATAAAAACAAAACCAAACAGTTTCAGTGGAAAAAAAAGTTACTGCTGTATCCCATAGTATTGTTTCATTAACAAGACCACGTACCTACATATCACCATTATTGCTTGGATTATCTGCAAATTTGCACAAAAAGTATGCTTCCCGAGATTTAATAGATACTTTGTCATACTTGGGGTTCTGTTCGACTTACAAAGAAACTGAGCGGTTTGAAGCGTCCATTATTAATGATCCCCTTAGTTATGAAATTATCCAGAATTCATTTGTTCAATTTTCATTCGACAACGCGGACCATAATACTTGCACAATAGATGGTAACAAAACTTTTCACACCATGGGTGGAATCAAGGTCGTAACTCCAGCGACGAATGTATCATCTAAAAATACAGTCACAAGATTGGAAAAGATTCCATCTTCGAATGAAATCGGAAAGTTTGGTTTCACAGAACTGCGAACCTTCGTCAAGAAAAGTGAATCAGGATTACAAAGTACTCTTATACATAACATGTTTAATGATGACTTTATACGACCAAAAATCAGCATGGATGATTTTTGTTGGCTTTTTTCTAAACACCATAATAAAAATGCTAAAGGTTACGCAGGCTTCATGGAAGAACTTTTTTCGAAATCAAAATATAATACGTCGAAAATCATTCCATTACCATTCGTAAATAATAAACCTGACGATTACGATACAATTTTTACTGTTCTAGTTGAAGCAGCACTGGAACATAAAAAAACAAATCCAGAAAATGGAAAGTTTTGCTTTGTCACATTCTGTCATGCGTAGATCCTGCAAATGATCCATATGGTGTGTCGAAAGTAAGAGTTAGGCTTGGTGGTTTTCACACCATAATGTCAGTCCTTGGTAGTATAGGATACATCATGGGGGGAAGTGGATTGAAAGAGGCTTTTTCTACAATATACGCAGAAAATTCAGCAGAAAAAGCACTGGAAGGGCACGCCTATTCCCGAGCCATGAGAGGACATTTCCTTGTTTTAATTTCTTTGGCTAACATAATCTTTGAATCATTAGAATTAACAGACGTAGAGAAAGCCATGTTTGATGAACTTCTCCTAGATTTGGGCAAAGATACTTTTGCAAAAACAAGAGTTTGCGGATATTCGAGAAAAGTTTATGAAAAAAATCGAAGAGATGCAAAAGCGAGGTCCTGCAGCTGAACTTTGGGTGCAATACTTGGACATGGTGGCAATTCTGAAAGATTTTCTGAAAGCAGAGCGTTCCGGTAATTGGGATTTACATTTGGATTCTATTAAAAGAATGATTCCCTACTTCCATGCAAGTGGTCATAATCATTATGCAAAATCTGCTCACTTATATCTACAAGATATGATGAAGTTAGAAGATGAAATGCCTGATAATCAGTACGATTTATTTACAGCTGGAGGTTACTTTACTATTAGACGCTCTGAAAAGTTTTGGTCTGGGGTTTGGTCGGACATGACCATTGAACAAGTGCTGATGCGATCAATGAAAACTCAAGGCGGACTTACTCATGGACGTGGTATGGCTGAGGGTGCAGTTACCAAATTTATCTTAACTATGATAATTTTAATCGATGTTTGCAATGCCATCGAAACTTTCTGTAATGTAAATTATTCCACGTCTGAACAACATGTAGATTCCAGACAGTCTAGGAGTAGCAAAAGATGCTGCTGACGTTGAAAAATTGAATGAATTTTTCAAGACTTACAATCCATTTCCGGAGACATCGAACATCATGTCAATTTTTTCGGGAATTATTGGTGATGACTCCATAAATTGTCACAAAGCATATAAAGTAGGAATCAATGCTATCAAATCAATAGAAAACCAAAATTTTGAGTCTGCTGTCTTTTCTCGAAAGAAAAAAGTTTTACCACTGAAAAGTGTTCAATCATCGATAAAAATCAATGACGAAACAGTCCCTATTGATCCATTGCTGTTGTTTCAACGTTTATGTGTTAACATTAAAGAACCAGATGATATGAAGAAAAACTTAGAGTTTGAGCTGGCTCCATTTCCTGTTTCACTTTTCACAGAACACGGCTTTCGGAAAAACGTCAAATCGGAAATATACGATAACTTTTCATGTGTAGATTCTGTACCAACCGAAAATTTTCTTCACGTTATTGATGGCGGGTTTTTGCTTCATAAAGTGATTTGGCAAAAAAATAATACCGTTCAAGAAATCAGAGAAAAATATTTCGATTATGTACAAAACCATTATGCAGAAAACAGTTTTATAGTATTCGATGGTTATCCTGACGTTGACATTCACATTCCGACGGCATCTTCAACAAAAACAGTCGAACGTTTAAGGCGAAAAAATAACTCAAGTGTCCCTAATTTCCAATTTGAATTGCAAAGAAGAGTACCATACGTACAGGAAAAGTTTTTGTCGAATGAACATAACAAGAATGAACTAATAAAAGTGTTATTACAAAAATTTTGAGATGAAGGGTACACGTGTAACCAAGCCGAAGAAGATGCTGACGTTTTAATTATTAAAACAGCGCTAGAAGTTTCAAAAATAGGAAAAAATGTCATTGTTGTGGGTCAAGATATCGATCTTCTGGTTCTTGTAAATCAACTTGGTTCTAATTATTCAAATTTATATTTTCTGAAGCCAGGTACAGCTAAAACAAATGATTCTGTTTATTCATCACAAAGTTTCAAGCATCAAGATCTCATCATAATCAGCCTATAGTAGCTTTTCTCCATTCATTTTCTGGTTGTGACACAACTTCCGCTTTTGCTGGTATAGAGGTAAGAAAACATCCTTCAATTCATTAATAAAAACCCCTGGTTTGCAAAAATTGGTTGAACCTTTTTATCAAGAAAAGGCAGATCCATCTCAAATCGCAAAAAATGGCTGTGAACTCATTAAATTTATTTATAAATGCAAAGATATTATAGAAAATGGCAAAACAAAAATTAAATCAAATATCTCTGGACGATTGCAGATTCCATTTTTACAAATTACTCACTGACAAGTCTACTTTAAAATTAGAGAAATTGCCACCAACTGTTGCAGCAGCAACTCAACACGCCTATAGAGTCTACTTTCAACTGCAAACATGGCTCGGTAAGAAGTTAGACGCTACAAAATGGGGCTGGAGAGCACAGACTGCTAATAATACGAAAATACTTGTACCTCACTTTACCGATAAATCAGCTATACCAGATGATCTGCTAAAAAAAATTTCTTGTAACTGTAAAACAGGCTGTGGGGGTAACAGATGTGGTTGCCGAAAGCATGGTCTTCGATGTACTGATTTATGTGCTAATTGCCTTGGGAATTGTTCAAACGTTCAAACTTACTCGGACGATTCCAATACATCTGACGATATTTACGCTGAAATCGAGACCCCCTCAACTTGAACACAGAAGATGAATCATCTGAGGAATTCAGTGGCTTTGAAGATTTACTGAAAGAAGTAGAAGATGAAGATGCTGACAATTCTGTAAATAATTGCGAAAGTTCTGAAAATCAAATGGAAACTAGTTTGGATTCAGATGTAGATGATGGAAGTCCTTTGCCAAAAAGAGTTAGAAAATCTTAGTGTAATTTATTTTTATTAAGTATTCTTATTATTTTTAAGTTCATTATTTAGTTTACATATAGTGAAGAAAAACATTTCATATCAGAACAATAAAAAAAAGTTTTTACAAAAATTTAAAGAGTTTGTTGTAATTTTATATAAATAAATAAATAAATTTTACCTGCCATTTTTCCTATATTTTACATTACTAAATAAATAAAGTACAGTACAATAAAAATAATAAAAATAAAAACATTATTTTCTGTTTTGAGGCCGAATTTGAATTTTTTTACTTCGGTTAGAGTACAAACTTAACAATTTTGAATGTTTAAACGATTTATTAAAACAAAATGCTTTTTGAGAAAACTTCAATAGCATGTACTTTTGTATTTTTTTCCGTAGAATTCATTAATGAACTCATATTTTGACAAATTCGTTACATTTAAACAAATTATAAACAATTACTTAAAAAATCTGACTTTGGTGACTCATTTTTCGGTTTTCTAATTTTTGAGCTACTTTTGGCAGGGTAACCATATATTTTTATTTTTTACTTTGAAAGTACAACTCATAAGGAAAAAAATGATCCCTCACAAGATATTAAAAAATCATTTTCACTCACACAAATTTTTTTTGAAGAAAACATGTTTTTTTTTGGTTTTTTTCAAATATTTCAAAAACCCGTGAATTTTTTTTTTCAAAAAAAATTGGAATTATTACTATCATAAAACAGAACATTTTCACAATGTTTCATAAAAATCCGACAATTTTTGCGAAAATAAAAAATCAAAAACTGAAAAATTGTTTTTACATTTTCTCGAAAATTTTGAGGTTATGTGAAAAAGTATATATACATAAAATGTAGATTTTTATAAGGCCTACAACTTTTGTAGAAAACAATTTTTCCTTAAATCAACCCTTTTCTCAAAAATTAAGAAATAAAATTTTCAACCCCTTTTCACCCCCCTGAAACTACCCTGGACCTTTTTTGCTGACCGATTGGACTGTTTTGCATTCCTAACATCCCCGCAAACTGTTTTCAGTCATAATATCTTAGATTAAAATTGGAAACCACCAAAAGTGTATTATTCTTGATCTAATACAGTTTTAGGAATGATAAATTGTCAGAGAGTTTAAAAAAACAATACCTTTATACGATATAATGAAAGTAGTGAAATAGTTATAAACTCCAATCATAACTATTTTCATCAAATTCAGGGGCTTTTGCATATCTTAAAACGAAAGAAATGTTATTTATGTATTTGGACATTACACGAAACTATTACTGTTCTTGTTGAAATTGATCAGTTGTGGACAGAAAATTTGTCAATATTACAAAATTTTTAGATTAACCATTATTTGCCCAAGTTAATGATTCCATGCACTTTTAAAATTCATAAAATTATTATTTATTTGTTTCTAATTATAATATAGGTTATTGTATAATTAAGATTTTTACTATTTGCGTTTTGTTTCTAATTATAATATAGGTGTATGATATAATTAAAATTTTAGTGTAGTTGAATATAATGTATAAATGCATGCTAATGCAAAAAGTGGTTTAATTGACAAGAACATTTTAATATAAAAGATCTTTATACACACGTAGTTCTAGTTTATTTACAGAAGTTTAATCCTAAAAACAGACAACTAACAATATTTTACAATAAATAGACAGACATTTTTGTCAAAGATGAACACACTGAGTTTCTAGTTTATGTACAAAAGTTTAATCTTAAACAGACATCTATCAATATTTTATAATAAATAGACAAAGATAATTTTGTCAAAGATAAGCATACTAAAAAAGTTAAGAGTAATACTCTTCAACTTCTTTTATCAATGGATATTGGAAGTTTGTTAGTGCAGCACATAATTGAAATATTACAAATATCTGCGACATATAATGCTGGGGAATAATTTGCAAGATATTGTAGCATTTGATCCTTTGAATAGCTCTTTCGACGTGTATTCTGGCTTTCGCTATTTGTTATGTCTCATACACCTGAGCCTCAGTAAATTGTGGTGTGGTTAAAAATGGTGGTATGTTCAAATGCACACCTTGAGGCAGTAGGTCCTTAATTAAAAACCCTTTATCAACCAATATAAGGTCACCACAGCACATTTATTCTAACACTCTACTGTGCTCAACTATTTTTTTATCTGAGACCGAACCAGGATATGCCTTACTAACATAGGTTATTACTCCATTTGGAGAAATGCCTACTAAAACTTTCCACGTATTCCTGTGCTTGTATGAGTTATATGTTAATCTTTGTTTTTCCATATTGCTAGGTTTTACAGAATATATTTCAGTACAATCGAGGACAATTCGACAGTTGCCTGGTTACGCTTACGAGACGGAATTTTGCTCATTGATTGGTTAAAAAGAACCTCGTGTAGAGCATAAATCCATGTCATTACATTGGTCGTAAGAGTTGATGTGCTACAATTAAAACGCATTGCTAAATCCTCATGTGGCAAGTTTAAACGAAGCTTCATCAGTGTCATTAACATCTGATCGATTTTTGGCCATTTGGAATAATATTTTAGACTGAATTTCTCCATGGTTTCATATAATATTAAGTACAATACACTTGTTGGTATTCTGGTGTACATCAAAACATGAGCATCATTATTCTTTATGTACTCAAAACTAAATCGCAATGACAAATTGGACAATCTTGCAATTGCTTGATTTAGCTCTTGTTTTAAAAAGTAATTTTCAGCTTCTAAAGATGCCACTGATACTCTACTTCTTGAAGATGAAGACATGTCTTCTTAACTTGAAGTTCTAGTTGAGGGTCCTGCCATTTCGACATCTCTACTTTGTGCTGAGGTTCCTTGAAATATTGAGACAAGATTTACGTCGGTAGCTGGCACAACTGCAGTTCTTTTACAATAAAAAAAAACATTATGAGAACCGGATCCTCCATTAAAAAAATAATTACTGTTTTTCAGGCGACTCAAAATTAAATTTCTTTTTGATATTGAATTCAAATATGGTAGGGCCATTTTTTCTATCGTAGTTAAGAAAATGGCGGCTACAAACCAAAGAATATTTGGATGGGTCTCTATCTTTCCTTCTGCAAAAAAAATCTTAGTAAAATAACTTCTTATGTACAATCAGTACTCTATTATAAGTTTTTGTTATGAACGAATAAGTTCAAAGGTAAATATGTAATTAAAAATTATTATTAATTTTATTAAATACATAAATAAAAAGTTTACCTCGAGTAGGATTTGAACCTACGACCTGTACTTTGCTAGAGTACCGCGCTACCAACTGCGCCACCAAGGTTCAAGCCCCAATCGATGTAAATTTTGTCTTTATGTATTAGAACTGTAAATTCTAAATATAAAAATACATCAGTTCTCATACATAAAACAAAATTTACATCGATTGAAACTTAACATTGGTAGCTCAGCTCTAACATACATGTATTAAATCTTTAATATTTGAATATTAATAATATTCAATATCTATTACTATCTAGTACAATCTATCTAACCAAAGCAAACAGTTATCATTACGCCTTCGAAGGATGTTGTTTTTTAAGATGGTACTACAGGCATTGTTTATTCCTTATACATGATGATTGAAAAGCATCGGGTAGATATTTGGGCATGATCTCATATATTGTAAATTCATGAGCTCCTCACTTACACTTTTATATATCTAATATAAGTATTACCTATTACCTTATAAGATTTATCCACTTTTTGGCCTCCACGAGATTTGCAGGAAATGTAAAAAATTTACATATTTTCTTCTCACTGTAGTGCTTGCAATCAGGTACAAAACACATTACCATTTTTATCAATTTATATTCTAAAAAAATTTAAACAGTAATAAGGTACATAACCTCAAAGTCACTAAAACGTGAAATAAATATGGAAAATAAATACTTACCAGTCACAATTAGGCAAAAAACACGTAAATTACAAATGTCAAATGAGGGGTATGTTAACAAAAAACCTTATAAATGTATCAAAAATTTTAAAAAACAACTCTAAAGATTACTTTATGGAGATTTCAAAGAACATTTATTTTGTTTGGAAAAGTTTGAGCAAGCTCCGCCCAATGTGACGTCAGACTTAAGCTGTCAATTAACTAAACATAATTTTAAAAGTATTAGAAGGTCAGTATCGATAACATCACTTCTAATGAGAAAAAATTCAATTGTTAATAGGTGATATAACATGTTGGTGGTAATTTCCAAATACATACTGATATTCCTAAAACCTCGAGATGGCATAAATGGCAACCGACTGACAACACTGAAATAAGACGTTTTATTGGGTTGATTGGATATATGGGTTTGGTGAAAATGCCATCAATTGAGAATTATTGGTCTTCTAGTCTTCTTTACCGAAACGATGTGGCAAGAAATACCATGAGTCGAAACCGTTTTCAATTACTTTTACAGGCACTGCATTTTGATGATAAGGAAATGTGCCCACCTAATGATAGATTGCACAAAATACAGAAGTTAGTGGATATGTGCGTGACAAATTTCCAACAAATGTATACACCAAACAAGATCTTCTGTATAGATGAAAGCATGGTTCCTTTTTAAGGAAGACTTATCATGAAGCAGTATATCCCCCAAAAAACTCATAAATATGGGATAAAAATTTTTAAACTATGCTGCGAAACTGATTATACATGGAACCTTGCCATATATAGTGGGAAAGGCGAAAAGAGGCAAGTTTCGCTTGCCACTGATGTAGTCCTGAAATTGTCTGCACCTCTTCTAGACGCAGGAAGGACACTTATAACAGATAATTTTTATACAAGCTTAGAATTGGCAAATACATTACTGCAAGAAAAACGCACTTATTGGGTACCCTTCATAAAAATCGCCAAATCAAAGGAAGTAGTTACGAAGAAATTAAGAAAGGGTGAAATGATATCAGAAAATCAGAAAGGTATAACCGTAACAAAATGGCGTGATAAAGAAGTCCTAACATTATCGACTTGTCATGCAGAAAAACTACTGAACTTATTAGACGGACAGGACCCGTTTTGAAACCTAAAGCCGTTGTAGATTACAACTTTGGAAAGGCTTCAATTGATCTTTCTGATCAATTAGCAAGTGACGGAACTGCTCTTCGGCGAAGTTTGAAATGGTATCGAAAGATTGCCATAGACCTTCTCTTGGGAACAGCTGTTGTAAATGCACGATTCTTATATAATTTGGTTAATTCAAAAAACATCAAGGTGCGCTTGGTGAAAATACTGCAGAACCTACATCATCCACTAAGAAAAAAACCTATGGCAAGTCATAAATTTGTAAAAAAACCTGGAAGTTCCAGAGTTGGTCGAAAATATTGTAGGGGATGCTACGAACGAAAGAAGAATGGAGAAATTCCCAGATCTAAAATATCAAAAGTAACAATCTATTGTGCAGATTGCGTCGGACAACCACCGAATTGCCTTCAATGCTTTAACAAAAACCATTATTCTTAAGGTGTTTATATATTGTTTTGTATTGATTTGCTTTTTTTAGAATTATTTAGTATGTATTATTCTTAAAATAAAATTGAAATATGTGACTGAACATTTTGTCTGTTAACATAGGTACTGTCCCAAATATGATGAAGTTATGTTGTGGCACACCTTCTGTGGAGGAATAGCAGACACAGCACTACCTTACATTTAGCTTATTTGCAGACACATTGCAAATATAGAAAGTTTTTAGTCAGACTGCGTAGCAGACACCCGTGTCTACTTGAAGCGTTGCCGGACATGCTCGTAAGCAGACACCGGTGTCTGCCGTGGCAGTCAACCTGTTAAATGAATATAATTAAAAAATACTATTTTGTCTGGACTGATTCTCATAATTCTACAATTAAGTTTTTTAAAATGGATATACAATGATTAGAAAATATTCTTTCAAAAAGAAAAGTTTTAAATTTTTGCAAGGTTTAAAAATGTGAATTCTTCAGATAATAAACACGCGTTTTTACTATCGAAAAAACATCTTACATAAGTGGTACCAGATCATTTCTTCAACATGATATATTGACACTTGACAGTAAAGTTCAACGTCGTTTGAAGCTCTAAAATTAACGTTGGCAATAAGATATTATTATATTATATTTTGACGTGATTAATCTGCTTTATAGATATTAATTTCTTCAATTTTTTTAGTTTTAAAAAATACAAATTTTTGTTAGTGTAAATGTCAATTACAACACTAAATCTAAACTTATTATGATTATTACAAATAAAATTCATTAGCCTTTAATCATAACTGATTTCTTTATCAGTTAGGCAATACGTTTTATCACTTAACACGGAATTTCCTATACTAAAAAGTCTTTCAACTGAAGCACTTGAAGGGAGACTCGTATTTTATTTAAGAAACAATTCTTTGAAGTACTTAAAGTTTGCTTCATTATAAATGTTTAATAAACGATGCCGCTTCTTTGAAAATAAGGGAAGTACTTCCTCTGCGGTTACGCTAAAAAATGTTGGCAAGGAGGCTACGGTAAATCATTATTTACAAAGCCTTCGACATAATTTTGTTTCATTATGCTAACAATATACAAAGAAAACACAACGTAATTTTTAGAAATCTTAAATCCCAACACTTCTTAATAAACACGAAAGTTAAATGAATTAAATAAATAAATTTCAAATATCTTTTTTATTGCTAAGCTAACGGTTAAAACTGAAATAACATGAACTTTGAAAGTCAAGTGATGTGATGCAATTACGAAACACATTTAATTTCATTTCCATTTCAACAGAATAAGTAAAACACATTTAAAAGTTAAACTAGTTAAATTACTTAGTAGGTACGCAAATATGCAATAACAATTATTACAATATAAATAGACCAATGTACTAAAGGAATCGTAAAGTCATGCATTCTTATCAACACACTTTTCACTATTATAAATAGAGGAAATTAGGTAAAACTAGAATATATATAATAGGTACCTGTAAGAGTAATACTGAAACGATCTTGTCGTTAAATACATAAGTAAAGATTTGTGCAATAAATAATCCTTCTAAAACATGTAAGAATAAAGAATAACACCACCCTACATAAAACAAATACCAATTGCCGATAAATACTTCATGGCGACCCTGCCGAAACGGAACACACAGAATACACCGGGATCCGAAGATTACAAGACTAACGAATAATATCAAAAGTTATGGGACAATTCGCCACAAAAGACGAGGTGCTCATCGCACAAGCAGGTAACAGCGGAGTAGGTAAGATTGGAGACTTCTAGAACACACCACATTTCCAAGGTCCCACATTTCCAAGGTTGCCACAAAACCAAGGTCCCCACCGTACCAAGGTCAAAAAAGCGTAATGTGTGACCTAATTACATATCATTACCACAAACACAAGGTCAACAACTATCACATTGTTTTTGCAATTGTTATCCATGTAACCTACTTTACCACTATCGCAAAAGACCACCCAAATGCTACTTTTACCCAAGGCCACCTCACTTGTATGTTTTTGTCCACTTGTATGTTTTGCTCACGCATAATTATTAAAGAAAAAACTATATGTTAATACATTTAATTCATGTAGAAATAAAGACATGTAGAAACATTACTCAGATATATGATTTTCTTTAGGAATAAAACATTTTGATTTAGTACACGTGCAAAGGTCCTCTCCACTTCCGTTTCAGTACATCTGCGCGGACGTGGTGCGAGGAGCTGAGCATACGTGCAATGTGGTGCCCATCGGAGATGCTCCTGTAACGGATTGACATCTGGCTGCCATCGGTTTATTCTAACCCCACATGAAACATTCAACCGTATCGTCTGAAGATGTGGAAATGAATCCTGCTGCAGCAAGCGATGAGGGCAGTGAACCCCAGACCATGTTCGATACGTTAGTAATCGTTTATCGAAACAATTGTAAGACTGAGGATAATAAAAGTTCGGTGGCACGTCGCACATGTTTTCACTAGAGATAAACTAAGCGACTGGCATAAAATATTTTATTACATACAATATATAGACAGCAAAACAAAGTATTAATAATCAACATAACATACTTCCTCACACAAATAACAAGAATCATCATCATAAACATCATATAAAGTGGTTAATGGCGCTCTACATGATGCACCAGTATTCATCATGTGAAAGGTAGTACAACATTGTCCATCGCTCCATATGGGTGTGGTGGTCCACCACGCAGTAATCTCCTGGTTTCAACGTGGGTAACATGCATAACATAAACACATACCACCAAGCAGATGGTAGCGAATGTACAACGCAACTATGTAGAGTAATCTTTCAAACTACTCCCGAGACGTGGTCAGAGATTCGCTTGCCCAGGTGTCAAACCATGCCGAATCCCTTTACATCTTCATATTGCATACGCACTACTGATGTTATGGAAGGCGGTAGTATTCCTTTCTTTTCAAAATTTACCCAGTTCGGAATTAATTGACATGTCCGTTGCGTACTAATTTGAAATAAGGTTTGTGGTTGGTACACTGTAGTCTTCCAATCGTCTTGCACTGGAGTAACTGACATAGTGAAGATCGGTAACTATGGTATATGTAAAACCCCTCCTTTAAGTATACGAATAATACTGAGTGGGGGTTTGTAACCTTGTGCAGTGAACTTGTTGTGGCAAAGTGGAACAACCTTGGAATTAAGTATGCCTAGAAATCCTTGAAGTAGTGGTGAATACACGGTGGGAAAACAAACAAAATGAGTAACAGCCTTGAACGAAAAGAAATCCTTGAAAAAGTGTAACCGACAAGACCGCTAAAGCAATGTGTGGTATAATGTGAAGGTCACGTAAGTAGCCTTGAGGAGTGTACATAGAGGGGAAAGTGTCATATATATAAAAGAGAGGGAATGTATGTAAAGCCAGTATCGTATATAATGGATAACATATTACGTCAAGCCATGAGAGCAGTTTGAACCTTCAAACGTAAGCCTCTACCCAGCCTAAGCGCTTGTGATTTTCATTACAATCGCTTAACTTCGAAAAAAGAACCTAGCGTTTCGCTCATCGTTCCGGTTCCGGCATCGTGATCTTCGCCGCTTCGGAGGTAGATCTGTCACTGCTTGCATACAGATAACACGAAGAAGCGGTCATCAATAGAGAGCCACACCTAGCCGCAAGCAGGAGCCGCCGGATATCAGCAGCAGAAGCGGAAAAACTCCAGGACACCACCAACAGCAGGATCGTCGTCGGGTCAAGGTCAACGTAATTAATAGGTATAATTAATAAAATTTTAATTACTTTGTTGTTTCTATTTTAACTGTGATTCCTCCATTTCGAATTGGGTCTCTGATTTCCAAGCCTTTTTCCTCGGGGTGTGAGGCTGCACCTCGGCAGAGACCCGGCCTTTTCATAAACACATTTTTAAATTTCTTTCTTATCCTACTCAAAACCTAACTAACAGCGCAACCGAGATGGTGAAGCAAGGTCGCCACCGAGCTACCGTCAAAGTTGTGTCCCCTACCCCGACGCCGTCCGTCCACCACACCACCACCATTACACAATCCTACACACACTCGTTTCACCTCCACCTGCCTCACGTACACGCTCCCATTCAATGCATCTTCCATATCCACCACATCCACACACTCTTACATCTCCACACGATCCACCTCTTTCACAAAACCATTCAAACCCGCTCACAAACCTGCACTCTTACCTACACCCGCTCACACATACACCTGCCCTGATACCTACACCGCACACGCACACATACCCTCTCTCTAGCCACACCTTTTCAACCACCTACACCTGCCTTGAGTCCTAAACCCGCTTCACCCAATCCTATACCTACCCACCCCCAATCCTCTAGATATTGCATCCGCAATATCCCGAAGTCCATCACCTCTCAGAAATCCCTCTTCAATTCCCTAAAACCGCTTAACGTCCCGTGGTTGAACGTTCCTGCCTCCTCGAAACCTCCTCTCCCTTACCGGATGGAACGCAGCTTAGGCTGCGACACCACTTCGGTGAACCTTCCCTCACCCTATCACAGTTATCCGGCCCCCGTCCACATACCTCCATTCCTAAACCTTCCTCCTTTTCCTGCGTGATTCGTCACGTGGATAATGACATCCTTGCCAACGAGATCCTCGACGCAATCGACCTGCCTCACGTGAGAAAGGCCGTGCGCATCACCTCGAAGGCCACCAACAAACCCACATCCCTAGTCCGCGTCATCACAAATTCCCAAACCACCCTAGAGTTCCTTTTAGCAACCGGTGTCTCCATGTTCGGGAGGCACTTCCGTTGCGAACCTTCCCTCATCCCTGCACCTCTCCCCATGTATTGTGTCACCTGCACGCAGGTGGGACATACCTCTGAGTGCCCTACCCGATCCATCAGTGCCCCAACTGTGGCGGAAGCCACAGATCCACATCCCGTAAGTCCGCGGCAAACCCAAAGTGTAGCAACTGCGGGGATGCCCATCCTACCTACTCCTTTAAGTGCCGGATGCGGCGGGAACCTCCCAGTTCTCCGTCACAGATGGCAATCCTTGATCCCATCATGTCTGACGAGTCTGACTCTGAAGACACCCTTCACCTTAAACCAATCCCCGACACAGATCCCGTCTCCATCAAATCCTTTATGCAAGTCCTCACAAACGCTCTCCTAGACCTGTTTCCCACCCACCAACGCCGTGTTTTCCGAACCCTCCAATCCCTATCCCTCAACTTCTTCCAACGGCAGATCAACGTCTGCGTAGCCGGTACGCGGAGGAAGGTCGCCGTAGTCCGCCAACCCCTTCCTTAAATCCCAATGGATATCATAACAGGGACCATTAATGCCAGGGGCGTTCGCCGGAAACGTTCCCTACTAAAACACTTCCTTCACACGAACAACGTTCACGTCCTCTCAATCACTGAGACCAAACTTTCACACAAATGCACACTACAATTCAACACCTATAATACCTTCCGTAACAATAGCGCGCATGGAACCGCCCTCCTAATCAAAAACTGTTTCCCTTCCACTCCATTTCAATTACCCGCGCACCTGCAGCAACTCGAATGTGTTGCTGCAACGGTGCACTTCCCAACTCCTATAGTATTCATATCCTACTACAATCCACCCGGGCACAATACACTTTCCGATGACCTGTTAGTTTATGCCTCCAGCCTCCCAAATGCAGTCATCCTAGGAGATTTTAATTCCCGCCATATTCAATTCGGTGACACCGCAACAAATGGAAACGGCAACAGACTATCATCTGCTCTGTTGCAGTTGCCTATGTTGAGGATCGCCAATACACAACCCACTTATTTTGACCACTTAGGAGCCTCAATAATAGATCACATAATAGTTTCCGAATCAATAGCACACTACTTCGATCGTGAGTGCTTTCTAGGCACCACGATAACTGAATCATATTCCACTGCTGGTCAAAACTTCATTTTGTCCAGCTCCCCAATACCCCTCAAAACACAATCATTAAAGATTTTTCGAACGCAGACTGGAATGTGTTCGCCGAACACATCTCCAACAACCTTCCTACACCCGATCTTCAAACTACCCAAGATCTCGAGAGAGCCATTAGCGACCTAACTTCAGTAATAACGGAAGCGGTCGACACCTCAGTCCCGCTTAAAAACCGGCATTTCCAAAAAACCGCTCCACGACACATAGTGAACTGGATCAAAGAGAGAGACGAATCTATCGTCAATTCTTGAGATCCAGGGATCCACTCTCAAACTGAATACAATCGCCTTAACGCCTTAATCAGGCGAGAAGCCAATAAACACGCAGAAGACTCCTGGGCTAAAGCCACTTCCCAGTTAGATTATCGAGACGGTAAACGCTTCTGGCAACAGTTTGACAGACTGACCAGAAGGAAAGCTAACCCGAAATCCCATCTAACCGACCCCCAGGGCAACCTAATCTCCTCCGACCAAGGAAAGGCCGATTTCTTTGGTCACCACCTCCAATCCGTACTCCAATCCCCCAACGATCCACAATTCGATCCTGGTTTCAAGGTATTCCTCGAGAACCGTCTCGTGGAATTCCGAAACCTTAACCTTCCCGAACCCCTACTAGATAACCAGAGTCCTTTCTATGCCCCAATTACGCCCGACCAGGTCAATGCCTATTTTAAAAAAGGTAAAAACTCAGCCCCAGGCCGCGACGGCCTCAATAGAAAAATCCTCCGACACCTGCCCGGCCCATGCCTCCAACTACTCTCAAACATATATAATAAGTGCCTAACCCTCTCTTACTTCCCGACGGATTGGAAATCGGCCTCCACCGTCATGATACCAAAACCTCACGCAGACCTAACCTCACCTAATTCCTACAAACCCATATCCCTCCTGAGTTGCCTCGGAAAATGCTTCGAGCAAATTCTAGCCAGGCAGCTCAGGGAACACCTAAATATAACGACCTCCTTCCCAACAGCCAATTCGGCTTCCGCCCAAACCGGACGTGTCACGATCCCTTGTTGAAGCTGCTTACCGAGACCACCAGAGCATTCAACCATAGCAATGTAATCTGGCTGTGTTCTTGGATATTAAGCAAGCATTTGCCAGGGTCTGGCACGCCGGTCTCCTACAAAAAATCCGAAACCTTAACATTCCCGACCCTTTCTCCAAACTCCTGCTTTCGTACCTGACCAATCGATCGGTCAGGGTGAAAGTGGTAAATACCTTTCAGACCCTTTCCAACCCACTGCAGGCGTTCCGCAAGGTTCTGCTTTAGCCCCATCCTTTACACCATATTTGCTTCAGATATCCCTCAAGTTACCCAACCCGGAGTAGTCGTTGCGCAGTTTGCAGATGACACCGCCTTCTGGTCGGTTAATCGGAACAGCGAAACGGCCTCCAATCCATATCAAAACCCTTCGGAACTTTTCCAACTGGGCCAACCGGTGGAGAGTCTCCGTTAACCCCTCAAAACCCAAGCAATCCTTTTCCGCCACCCTAATTACGTAGATGACAAATTCCCAAACCTATCCTCTAGGAATGTCTCCCTCACCATTAACCAAGAAAGAATCCCCTGCAAGACCAAATCACATACCTAGGAATCCTATTCACCAGAACATAATTGGCTCCCCGATGTTAGGAAAACTCTTAACAGAATTAGAAACCGTGCAAACCTACTGGGCGCCCTCCGGGTCGAATCAGAGGTTGTCACCCCAAAACACTCAACACACATACAAAACTTACATCCGCCCTGTTATGGATTTCCGAGCACCAATATACACAAACATTAACCCTAACCACCTTTCCTCTATAGCATCCTGTGAACGCCGAATATTTAGACGTATACACGAGCTACCCTTCAGGTACCCAAGCAACCTCACAACACAACACGCAAACATACCACCAATCACAAACAGAATCCAAACACTTCAGAAAAACTTTACACACAAAGGATTTTCGGCGATACCATCCTACCAAAGAAATCATCACAACTTCCTACACCTACCAACCTCCCAAATTCCCCGTAAAAACCCAAACTTAAATTCAAACACCCCCCCGCGATCTTAACCCAATTATTAGACGACATCCCAGAGGAGATAGAAGAGACCCTCGATAACATTCCTTATGCACTCCGCATCCCACCATCAACTGGATAACGACCACGCAAGGATACCGGCTAACGAATCGTCTACAACCCTCTCCACACTCAACCACATGCACACCTAAACCTAAATACTCACATCATTATAAATCAGACCTTCAAATTTTTTTTACACCAAATAAACCCTCAACTAATAATTTTCCTTTTTTTTTTACACACCAAATAATAAACTCATGATTGTAAACCACACAATTACAAAAACATCGCAACACCAACAATAATGGAATGACCAGGGCTGAAGAGGAGGAATCCTGAACAGTCTACGAATAAGCATATAAGCATAAAACATAAGCATACTAACCAAAAGCATGAGCATACTAACCTAAAAAAAAAAAAAAAAAAAAAAATAAAAAAAAAAAAAACGTCAAGCCATAGAAAAGGCGAAGATTATCGGTGCTATAAGTTCAAGTAAATATTGTGATATTTTGCTTAATAATGTGCATTATTTCTTAAATAAAAGTAAACAAAGTTTGTTAGTGTCGGTCTATCACCCAAATTTGGATTTGATCCAGTCGTAAAACTCGGTGGATCGAAGAGTGGTGGAGTGGTGTTTGACAAGCAGGAATGGCGTATACTTATGGATAATCAAGGGGTAATTACTAATTATTTCTACAGTCCTGAAGGAACATGGCTACCTACCAAACTGGGATCGAAGACTGTCTCGTACGAAAATATTAACAAGAAAAAAATTATACGCCTCTGTGATAGTGAAGAAGTTGATGTCTATTTAGGATGGGAGTCTATAGAACAGTTATGGAAGCTTTTGAAGATAATATATTACCGATTGGAGTTGGCAGATACTGTGAACTTTCCAGAGTTTTATAAAAACCTAATAAAGTCGGCAGCGGCAATTCCTGAATGTAACATTCACCAAGTTATACGTCCATTGCATGATGTATTTGAGGTCAACATAGCCTGCCTTCTGGAAATGGAAGAATTTGCCAAGGAGAAACTATATATGGATATGGATCTTGCCAAACCTATACCTGAAAGGGGGGGATAACGCGCTTGTAGTCAATAGGGGATAGTATTAGATGTTAGTCAATATGTGGATGTGTTATAGTGCGGAGTCGTGGCCTAAAGCTGTAGATTGTGTTAGTGCAGTCCAAAGACTAATATGCCAGTTACAATCATTAGAATTCGATGCTGATCATGAAAAAGTGTATGGAATGGGTAGATTTAGTGATGACTATTTAAATAATCTAGTTAATAAGTATGGGGGAGGAATACGCCTTTGTGAAAAATACTTAACATCGCATGTAGAGGATATAGAGTGTATTTGTTGTATAAAGCGATTAATAGAAGACCTTAAAGAAATAGCATTGGAGCAATTTATACACGAAATAGAAAGATACTTACCTAATTTTGAGCCATCAGATGACGACTCACCCAGTGAAGAAGGTGCGCATTAATGAGTCCAAAAACGTAGTTCACTACATAGTAGTATGGGAGTTGGCGCACAGACATGCGCGAAAAGGAGAATGGGAACAAATAGCTAGAGATTCTGCACGATTTAAAAAAAGAATAGATGACTGTGGTAATATAATTTCACCAATTCTCGAAAAACAGCATCGTGAATGTGTGTTTGTCAGACGCTTTAGTAGTATGTAGTGATGTATATGTATAGGATAGAATTAATAAAAAAAGTAAAAAAAGATCTGTTTATTGCATATTAATATTACAGTATATATAATTAAGGTTAATTAGCGTATTACACAATGTCTTTGGTAGAAATCCAGGAGTTGTGAGAAGTATCAAAACCCAACCACTTAACGAGAGCTTTATTCCTTGACGTCGGATGACACGTTCAACTAGATGAATGTCTGGATGTTTAACACTTTGTAGTTCGGGCTCATAGAACCGACCTTGAATCTCTTCATCTCGACTATCACGTAATGTGTAGGTGAGTGGGTTTGAACGTTTAACTGTTGATATTCGAAAGACTTCGTAACTCCAATTAGGTGTGTACCCTTAGAGAATATACTCCTATGTTTGCTAATGCGTACATGTTCCCCACTTTAAATTTAGGTGTTTTACGGTCAAGAACTTTCTGACATTTTAAATGTTGCAAAATATCTGCAGCATTCTTTTCCGTTACATCTACCGGTTTATACCCAGTTGTTCTATGCTTTCTTGAATTATAATCGGTAACAATTTGAGGCAAGATTGATAGCCACTTATATGATCCTTGCATGCTGAATGTTTTCCACATTATTGCTTTAAGGGTACGATTGACACGTTCGACTATGCTACTTTTCAAGGTGGAATAACTACTGTAATGATTGATATTGAATTTTTCATTACTTTTTAAATTCTGCATTATAAAACTCCGTTCCCATATCAGTTTGTATATGCGTAGGCATCTTTTGCAATCCAGATAGCAGTTTATCCATTACCTCCGCAACTAGTTTACCATTCTTGCGTTTGATGGGAAAGCCCAGACATATTTAGAAGGCATTAATTATTACTAAAATATATCGAAATCCTTTATTCACATGAGCATAAGGTATCATTTCCACTAAATCAGCTTGAAAGAGATCATTTAAACCTTTTAGTACTACACAACGTCGCGGAAAATTTCTCCTTGCTGGTTTGTGCAGTTCTTCAACAACATCGGATTTACTCATTTTTTACTTTGGATTGTAGTAAAATCTCTAGGATGAATAATTGTTCTTTGTCGAAATTGATATCTTTTGGAATTATAGGTTGAATCACACCTTCCTTACGAATAGTTTTATTATTTAGAAACAGCGGTGCCGTATATATTACAGTATCCACTCGAAGATGAATATCTCGAGGTAACCACTTACAATGCAATATTTTTCCCTCTGTAGGAAAGAAATATCTACCATTGATACCCAATGGAATATCTATTGTTGTCTGTTGCAAGACACCTTGCAAGGTAAAATAAGTTTCGTAATATATATCACTTTGCTTCGTAGCATCACTGCGATGCTGAGTAATATGTTTTCCAAATTTATCCACTGTCATTTGTTGATGAAGATGTCCGCCAAATTTATCTATTGGCATAACTGATGGACATGTAGTACTGCCTTTAGTGGTAGTCGGTGTAACAATGAAATGAAAAGGATATAGTAATAGGTTTATAACAAGAGCTGTTACTGTATTACTTTTGCTTCACGTAGTTCATCAATTATATATACTACTTCGTTGTGATTGCTAGTATTTCCTGTCGACATTGATCCTAATAATTCCGTAGCCAATCTACTAACTTATTCGGGTTATTCCACGGTACAAATTCAATAGCTTTGTTATTGTATCGCAATAGTTGCATGCCACCACCTCTTTTGGAGATAGAAGTTGTTCGAGATCTTGTGGTTGGAGGGGCAATAGATGATGTACTGACCGTTTTCTAGGTTGAAGTATGGTTTAATGATTTCCACATATTTTTTACTATTGTTTCCGGATTTGGTCTGTCGAGTTATAATTACGTCGGGCAGCATTAGTACGACGCAATATGTCATTGTATTGCTGTAGGTCACTCTTTTGTACCCGTAGGAATTTTTTAAAAGTAGTTCATATAATCCCGGTGTTCCTTCATAGTCTAGGGAGGATCCATCAGGAAGAGAGTGATACGAAGGTTTTCACCAATAAAGTCTAATTCAGCATCACCAATAAAAATTTCTCTTCTTCCGGAATGAAATGTACGCCATATGTTAAGTCATACTCGTCTTCTGTATCTCTAAATATACCTTCAACGTAGTACTTAGCTAATCCTTGGTATTGATTTAGATAATCTTCAAAGGCGGGTTGAGATCCAGCAGCTAACAGTTCTGATTTCAATTGTTGTAAAGTAGGAATTTCCACATCATCATCGTTAGTGGTATCAGCAATTACAGTTTCCTGCGAAGGTTGCGCAATGGTTGCAGGAACAAGAGTGCGTGGAGCCTTCCGTAATCCAGCTGTTTTAGGTGTGTGATGTAAAAAACTTCAGTTTCTTGTGCAATGGCTTCATTTTGACAGCTTCTGGCGTAAGGGGTTCAGCTTTGATGAGAGAGCCATCTTTCTTAGTAATCAATTGCTGTAAGGGTTGTGTGATAGGTTTAAAGTGTGCTTCTATTGCACGTTCTGTAAGAGCGTATCTTCTTTCAAAGTAGCATATTTTGTTGCACGCTCTTGCAAGCACGCAAAATGCTTGTACTAAGCGCTCCTTCATTACGACTGCATATGTTCAGTACTGCTACCATATTTATAATGCTATAAAACAGTCAAATCTCTTACGGTACCGACCTGTATTAACATCGCTTTCTTTATCAATAACAAGAAAACCGAATTTGTCTTGCCAGCAACAAAAACATAAATCTTTAAACCTATCAAAGGACATATCGACATTAACGTGATCATCATACACATGCTTAAGATTAGTGTGATCTTGTTGAAAAAGAATAAGTAAATTAGCATTATCACGTATAAGCTGTTTTGGAATTGAATACGTTTGACACAGATAGAAACAATCATTATTTCGATGTCTGCCAAAACAGAAATGATCTCTTATTTCATTTTGCTTATGACATGCTACATCATCGAAAATCATTATTGAATTTTTACGGGAATCACTAGGGGATATAACACCACTATTATCACTGTATTCGAAATACCCGACTTCTTTTATGGGTGTCAGTAAATTTCGTAGGTACTGGTATTTAGGTTGATATAATGATTTGCAATAAATATATACATTTTCAAAACGTAAACCATTTGGATGTTCTAACAAGGTAATCATAACATTTGTTTTTCCGCACCCAGATGGACCAACGATTATACCTCGTTTACATCCTCCTTTCAGTAGACCGCTATGTTTAGAGTAAAGTGCCTTGTTATCAGCTATGTCATAATTTTTAATAGGTAATTCTGTGTCTTGCGGAATGAAGCGTATGGTGCCCGTCATAGTACTAAACCACAAATTGTATGGTACTAATATATATACGTGTCATACAATGAAAGTAGTTTAGTAGTGGAGTGACAACCAGTCTGGTATGAAGTATACTTCTCGGTGTAATAAGAAGAAAAGGGGTTCAGGATTAATTAATACCTTAATAAATAAATTACCCGTGGAGTTGCATATACCTGGGTATAGATACTGCGGACCGGGTACCCGTTTACAAAAACGACTAGCTCGCGGCGACAAAGGTATTAATGAATTGGACGAAGCCTGTAAAGAGCACGATATTGCATACTCCCAGTCAAACGATTTAAGTCAACGACACATTGCCGATAAAACTTTGCAACAAAAAGCTTGGAATAGATTTCGTTCCTCAAACGCCACATTTGGAGAAAGGGCAGCTGCATTAACTATAGCTGGAATAATGAAAGGAAAACGGAAGATGGGGATGGGTGGAAGATCACGGACAGGCAATAGAATGGGAAGCAAATCACGAAGAACAAAGCGTACTCCCAAACCAATTTCATTTAACAAAGCGGTACTTCTAGCGCGACGTCGTGTTGGTGGTAAACTTCGATCATCTTTAAGATCTACAATACAGCAAGCCTTAAGCGTTCTAAAACACAAAAAATCATGTCACTCAAGAGCAGAATATTACCTATACCAAAACGAGGGGGGTTCATACCTCTTATTCCCCTATTTGCAGCATTAGGAGCCTTAGGTTCGTTAGGTGGCGGTGCAGCTGCAGTTGCAAAAGCGGTTACCGACGCAAAAGCTGCGACAAAAACGTTAGAAGAAACCAAACGACACAATCAAGCAATGGAAGCAGCAACCGTTGGAAAAGGTTTATATCTAAAACCATATAAACGAGGTTTGGGCATATATTTACAACCGTATTCAAAAAACTCCCGATGAGTATGCAGGGAAAGCGATCCAATCTTTTTATGGTGCAGGATCCAAATCATACTGTTTGAAGCTTGCTGACAATGAAGTGGTTAAGAAAGCTAAAGGTGTTAAGAAAGTTATCATTCAAAAAGTGTTGACGGAGATAGATTATAAAGCTGTTGCAGAGGCGTCCGATAAAACAGTAATGTGTAAAATGTTCGTGTTTAGATCAACTCTACATGATATATATATATATATATATATATATATATACAGAAATGTTAAACAAAATTGCCTTTAGGTCCCAGGATGACAAGCGGTATCAAGTACGTGATACATGTACAACGTTAGCGTGGGGGCATTGTAGAATTCCGGAATTGGAGAATGTGGATCCATTGAGTCAGCTACTAGAGGTTGCTAAGCAAATGCAGTTGTATGAGTTACAGGGTGAAAAAATAGTTTGGATACTGACACTTGCTAGGTTTAGATATATATATATATATATATATATATATATATATATATATATAAGTTTCTCCATACTGAAACTACTATTAATACTATGAGTACTTCATGAAGTACCTTTTTTTGTAGATTTTGTTAATAGTATGTACTAATTCTTTATTGAGAGATTATATATGATGTACAAACATTCTGTGATATATAGAGAAATAAATAGTGAATATTTAATAGTTTTTTTATTAAAAAAATGTATAAGTTTTATTGCATTACATACGTATCATACAGATAATACACATTAGACAAAGCGCAGTAACAGGATGATTGACTATGATAGTAACAAACTGGTTCCAAAGCAGGAAGAGCGGGATGGTCATCAATTTCTATAACGGACTGAGACACAAATTTGCGGATGTAATCTGCTTTCTCTCTACCCTTGACGTAGATTGAATCTGTTGGTTGAATTAATCGTTCGATAATTCTTCGAAAGTGATGTGGTGGAGTATATCCTTCTTCCCATTTTATACAGTGTTGGTTATGCATTAACCAAGTAGCTGAACGGCGACTCTCTACATCCAATGTGTGCCACGGGTACGGTGATTTAAAGACGTAGTGAGCTACTTTTTTTCCATTATAAAGTGCGAGTTCTTTCGGTATAAAAATTTTTGAAATTTTAAACCCTTGTACATCCACCATAATCAGCATTGCATTACAATTGTCGTACTGCTTTGGTTAACGCGTTGTATGTAACTAAACGACCGTGGAGTATAACACAGTATGCTGTCGTATTGGCAGCTATGTTTGCCGCTGTTTCAAACTATACACGAAGAACTACTGCTTTCGAGTGCAATACTTCTTTTTGATTTGAGCAGTCGACCACCATCAGTGGTGCAGCCGTCGTAAATTGAATAGGTGTGAGTAATGGTTGTCCATCTCTTTGATAATATGACATTTGGAATTTAGCAAACATTTCATACAGCGTGGCAAAGCAATTGTTATCATAATTAACATTTAAATTATCATACGGGTAACGGTCGGTGTTGAGGAATACCCGAATATTCTTTAGTGCACATTTATCGAATTTACTCGCATCGTGCATAACATTATTTTCTCGTCCAGTTTGAAACCCTATAAAAATGTATCTCGGTGTTTCAATACTAGTCGATGTTTTGATTGCCCATGTATGCTTATCTGTTGTTGGTATAGCGGGATATATGTGGGTTTCCCAACTTCTAAATGCTAGTGGAGTATTCACATTTTTATCAATGTATTTCGTTAACGCTAATTCCTCCGCTAATGCTGGAACGATGTGTTGAACTTTCCAATAAATCTTATCTATGTTAACTTTTAATGCTTCGTCCACAGTTGAAATTACTGCATCGGTATCAATATTACTACGAATTAATACAAGTTCTTGTCTAATGTTCAAAATCACTTTATTATAATCTTCAGCAAAGCCAAGCAGCATTCGCAAAGGTATACAGACATTAAAATACCCTTGCTCATTTGTTAGTGTGCTGTTTGATGTAGGAAACCAACCGGCATTTTGATGGCGGGCAAGATCATTGGGTGTCAATGATACTAATCCTTTCATTGTCGACGTTAACCCCACCTTAGTTACGGAATCTACCCCTATTCCATTCATCTCATATCTAATTTCACTGAATAAAAATGCGATACCATTATTAACGAACCTTGCGGTATTGGAGACAGTGCCATCCTGTCGCAATAATCTTCCCTCTACATAAACATAACTTTCTGATGGTAGAGTGCACATGTCTTCCTGAATGGGTATCCTGATTTCATCATTGTTTCCAAATCTCGTAGTATATGGTTGATGGGTGTGCAGTTCGGAATTGACTATAGCATTATCAACAACAACTTTTTCATTAACGTTTAATACACTCATTGTAGTACTGTAAACCCGAGACTCTCCAAGAATGCTTTGTTCTGCGCTGTCAACGCTTTGGTCGCTGAACGCTTACTGACTGTACCCTTTCCACACTTCACTCTTTTATAGTTTGTTTTGCACTGGTTACATGCACATGTATTATACCGCGTCACCATATTTTCTTTAAATGTAGTCCTATCGTTATGACTTCTCCGTTAAAATTGACGAGATCTCCGTCTTGGTCTACTATTTTAAGTGTTATTGTTGAAATGGTAGATGTATTTATAGGTAAGTAGATAACATGTTGAGGTGATTCGATTATTTTATATCCCGCTGGTACACTGGGAAAGAATTGATGAATTATGTGTGATGACTCATCATTTTAAAACTACCACTTGTTATGTTGCACTCGATAATTAATGAGTTAATTTTGATGATGTTAATAGGGTTATCAGAGGTGTGCACTTTTTTAGCTTGGTAAACAGCAGTTTTATTAAAGCCTAGCATAGGCCCTATCGAATGGACCACATTGAAACTAATGTTATGGGTTCCTTTCATAGTATTATTATTTGCTCGTAAATCAATATACCCCTTATCGTCTTTCACTGAGTCATTAATATATTTATTCACATCTGCGATTTCGTATGTTCCTGGCGGTATTGTAATTTTCTCTCTTCCAAATATGAGCATGTTGTTCTTTGAAGTAACGTTTTGTATAGTATTGAACGATTCAAAACTAGTTAACCCCATTACATATTCCGACTCATTATCAAGAAAAATCGGTGGATTAAATGTGGCTTGCAGGATACAGCTTTTACCGGTGAAGGTAAATGTGTACGACATCACGATCACGTAACAACTACTGACAATCAGAACGAGTAGTCGTATAAAAATCGTAAGACTAGATGACCACAGTTGTATGTATTGAACTCTTGAACCTTAGTAAAGTTATAATCAATTGTGTTTCTGCTACCATCACTTTTAAAATAGTGGACTAATTCGAAGGGTGGTTTAACATGTCCTATACTATCAAAATATGTTATATGTCTATTACGCTTAATATATGCTGTCCAGTGTGTTCCCCCCATAAAAGAAGTCGGGTATTTCGAATACAGTGATAATAGTGATGTTATATCCCCTAGTGATTCCCGTAAAAATTCAATAATGATTTTCGATGATGTAGCATGTCATAAGCAAAATGAAATAAGAGATCATTTCTGTTTTGGCAGACATCGAAATAATGATTGTTTCTATCTGTGTCAAACGTATTCTTCAATTCCAAAACAGCTTATACGTGATAATGCTAATTTACTTATTCTTTTTCAACAAGATCACACTAATCTTAAGCATGTGTATGATGATCACGTTAATGTCGATATGTCCTTTGATAGGTTTAAAGATTTATGTTTTTGTTGCTGGCAAGACAAATTCGGTTTTCTTGTTATTGATAAAGAAAGCGATGTTAATACAGGTCGGTACCGTAAGAGATTTGACTGTTTTATAGCATTATAAATATGGTAGCAGTACTGAACATATGCAGTCGTAATGAAGGAGCGCTTAGTACAAGCCATTTTGCGTGCTTGCAAGAGCGTGCAACAAAAATATGCTACTTTGAAAGAAGATACCGCTCTTACAGAACGTGCAATAGAAGCACACTTTAAACCTATCACACAACCCTTACAGCAATTGATTACTAAGAAAGATGGCTCTCTCATCAAAGCTGAACCCCTTACGCCAGAAGCTGTCAAAAATGAAGCCATTGCACAAGAAACTGAAGTTTTTTTACATCACACACCTAAAACAGCTGGATTACGGAAGGCTCCACGCACTCTTGTTCCCGCAACCATTGCGCAACCTTCGCAGGAAACTGTAATTGCTGATACCACTAACGATGATGATGTGGAAATTCCTACTTTACAACAATTGAAATCAGAACTGTTAGCTGCTGGATCTCAACCCGCCTTTGAAGATTATCTAAATCAATACCAAGGATTAGCTAAGTACTACGTTGAAGGTATATTTAGAGATACAGAAGACGAGTATGACTTAACATATGGCGTACATTTCATTCCGGAAGAAGAGAAATTTTTTATTGGTGATGCGGAATTAGACTTTATTGGTGAAAACCTTCGTATCACTCTTCCTGATGGATCCTCCCTAGACTATGAAGGAACACCGGGATTATATGAACTACTTTTTAAAAAATTCCTACAGGGTACAAAAGAGTGACCTACAGCAATACAATGACATATTGCGTCGTACTAATGCTGCCCGACGTAATTATAATTCGACAGACCAAATCCGTGGAAACAATAGTAAAAATATGTGAAATCATTAAACCATTACTTCAACCTAGAAAACGGTCAGCTACATCATCTATTGCCCTCCAACCACAAGATCTCGAACAACTTCTATCTCCAAAAGAGGTGGTGGCATGCAACTATTGCGATACAATAACAAAGCTATTGAATTTGTACCGTGGAATAACCCGAATAAGTTAGTAGATTGGCTACGGAATTATTAGGATCAATGTCGACAGGAAATACTAGCAATCACAACGAAGTAGTATATATAATTGATGAACTACGTGAAGCAAAAGTAATACAGTAACAGCTCTTGTTATAAACCTATTACTATATCCTTTTCATTTCATTGTTACACCGACTACCACTAAAGGCAGTACTACATGTCCATCAGTTATGCCAATAGATAAATTTGGCGGACATCTTCATCAACAAATGACAGTGGATAAATTTGGAAAACATATTACTCAGCATCGCAGTGATGCTACGAAGCAAAGTGATATATATTACGAAACTTATTTTACCTTGCAAGGTGTCTTGCAACAGACAACAATAGATATTCCATTGGGTATCAATGGTAGATATTTCTTTCCTACAGAGGAAAAATATTGCATTGTAAGTGGTTACCTCGAGATATTCATCTTCAGTGGATACTGTAATATATACGGCACCGCTGTTTCTAAATAATAAAACTATTAGTAAGGAAGGTGTGATTCAACCTATAATTCCAAAAGATATCAATTTCGACAAAGAACAATTATTCATCCTAGAGATTTTACTACAATCCAAAGTAAAAATGAGTAAATCCGATGTTGTTGAAGAACTGCACAAACCAGCAAGGAGAAATTTTCCGCGACGTTGTGTAGTACTAAAAGGTTTAAATGATCTCTTTCAAGCTGATTTAGTGGAAATGATACCTTATGCTCATGTGAATAAAGGATTTCGATATATTTTAGTAATAATTAATGCCTTCTCTAAATATGTCTGGGCTTTCCCATCAAACGCAAGAATGGTAAACTAGTTGCAGGTAATGGATAAACTGCTATCTGGATTGCAAAAGATGCCTACGCATATACAAACTGATATGGGAACGGAGTTTTATAATGCAGAATTTAAAAAGTAATGAAAAATTCAATATCAATCATTACAGTAGTTATTCCACCTTGAAAAGTAGCATAGTCGAACGGTCAATCGTACCCTTAAAGCAATAATGTGGAAAACATTCAGCATGCAAGGATCATATAAGTGGCTATCAATCTTGCCTCAAATTGTTACCGATTATAATTCAAAAAGCATAGAACAACCGGGTATAAACCGGTAGATGTAACGGAAAAGAATGCTGCAGATATTTTGCAACATTTAAAATGTCAGAAAGTTCTTGACCGTAAAACACCTAAATTTAAAGTGGGGAACATGTACGCATTAGCAAACATAGAAGTATATTCTCTAAGGGTACACACCTAATTGGTTACGAAGTCTTTCGAATATCAACAGTTAAACGTTCAAGCCCACTCACCTACACATTACGTGATAGTCGAGATGAAGAGATTCAAGGTCGGTTCTATGAGCCCGAACTACAAAGTGTTAAACATCCAGACATTCATCTAGTTGAACGTGTCATCCGACGTCAAGGGAATAAAGCTCTCGTTAAGTGGTTGGGTTTTGATACTTCTCACAACTCCTGGATTTCTACCAAAGACATTGTGTAATACGCTAATTAACCTTAATTATATATACTGTAATATTAATATGCAATAAACAGATCTTTTTTACTTTTTATTAATTCTATCCTATACATATACATCACTACATACTACTAAAGCGTCTGACAAACACACATTCACGATGCTGTTTTTCGAGAATTGGTGAAATTATATTACCACAGTCATCTATTCTTTTTTTAAATCGTGCAGAATCTCTAGCTATTTGTTCCCATTCTCCTTTTCGCGCATGTCTGTGCGCCAACTCCCATACTACTATGTAGTGAACTACGTTTTGGACTCATTAATGCGCACCTTCTTCACTGGGTGAGTCGTCATCTGATGGCTCAAAATTAGGTAAATATCTTTCTATTTCGTGTATAAATTGCTCCAATGCTATTTCTTTAAGGTCTTCTATTAATCGCTTTATACAACAAATACACTCTATATCCTCTACATGCGATGTTAAGTATTTTTCACAAAGGCGTATTCCTCCCCCATACTTATTAACTAGATTATTTAAATAGTCATCACTAAATCTACCCATTCCATACACTTTTCATGATCAGCATCGAATTCTAATGATTGTAACTGGCATATTAGTCTTTGGACTGCACTAACACAATCTACAGCTTTAGGCCACGACTCCGCACTATAACACATCCACATATTGACTAACATCTAATACTATCCCTATTGACTACAAGCGCGTTATCCCCCTTTCAGGTATAGGTTTGGCAAGATCCATATCCATATATAGTTTCTCCTTGGCAAATTCTTCCATTTCCAGAAGGCAGGCTATGTTGACCTCAAATACATCATGCAATGGACGTATAACTTGGTGAATGTTACATTCAGGAATTGCCGCTGCCGACTTTATTAGGTTTTATAAAACTCTGGAAAGTTCACAGTATCTGCCAACTCAATCGGTAATATATTATCTTCAAAAGCTTCCATAACTGTTCTATAGACTCCCATCCTAAATAGACATCAACTTCTTCACTATCACAGAGGCGTATAATTTTTTTCTTGTTAATATTTTCGTACGAGACAGTCTTCGATCCCAGTTTGGTAGGTAGCCATGTTCCTTCAGGACTGTAGAAATAATTAGTAATTACCCCTTGATTATCCATAAGTATACGCCATTCCTGCTTGTCAAACACCACTCCACCACTCTTCGATCCACCGAGTTTTACGACTGGCTCAAATCCAAATTTGGGTGATAGACCGACACTAACAAACTTTGTTTTACTTTTATTTAAGAAATAATGCACATTATTAAGCAAAATATCACAATATTTACTTGAACTTATAGCACCGATAATCTTCGCCTTTTCTATGGCTTGACGTAATATGTTATCCATTATATACGATACTGGCTTTACATACATTCCCTCTCTTTTATATATGACACTCTCCCCTCTATGTACACTCCTCAAGGCTACTTACGTGACCTTCACATTATACCACACATTGCTTTAGCGGTCTTGTCGGTTACACCTTTTCAAGGATTTCTTTTCGTTCAAGGCTGTTACTCATTTTGTTTTTTTTCCCACCGTGTATTCACCACTACTTCAAGGATTCCTAGGCATACTTAATTCCAAGGTTGTTCCACTTTGCCACAACAAGTTCACTGCACAAGGTTACATACCCCCACTCAGTATTATTCGTATACTTAAAGGGAGGGGTTTTTACATATACCATAGTTACCGATCTTCACTATGTCAGTTACTCCAGTGCAAGACGATTGGAAGACTCCTACAGTGTACCAACCACAAACCTTATTTCAAATTAGTACGCAACGGACATGTCAATTAATTCCGAACTGGGTAAATTTTGAAAAGAAAGGAATACTACCGCCTTCCATAACATCAGTAGTGCGTATGCAATATGAAGATGTAAAGTGGGATTCGGCATGGTTTGACACCTTGGGCAAGCGAATCTCTGACCACGTCTCGGGGAGTAGTTTGAAAGATTACTCTCACATAGTTGCGTTGTACATTCGCTACCATCTGCTTGGTGGTATGTGTTTATGTTATGCATGTTACTCCACGTTGAAACCAGGAGATTACCGCGTGGTGGACCACCACACCCATATGGAGCGATGGACAATGTTGTACTACCTTTCACATGATGAATACTGGTGCTCATCATGTAGAGCGCCATTAACCACTTTATATGATGTTTATGATGATGATTCTTGTTATTTGTGTGAGGAAGTATGTTATGTTGATTATTAATACTTTGTTTTGCTGTCTATATATTGTATGTAATAAAATATTTTATGCCAGTCGCTTAGTTTATCCTCTAGTGAAAACATGTGCGACGTGCCACCGAACTTTTATTATCCTCAGTCTTACAATTGTTTCGATAAACGATTACTAACGTATCGAACATGGTCTGGGGTTCACTCGCCCTCATCGCTTGCTGCAGCAGGATTCATTTCCACATCTTCAGACGATACGGTTGAATGTTTCATGTGTGGGGTTAGAATAAACCGATGGCAGCCAGATGTCAATCCGTTACAGGAGCATCTCCGATGGGCACCACATTGCACGTATGCTCAGCTCCTCGCACCACGTCCGCGCAGATGTACTGAAACGGAAGTGGAGAGGACCTTTTGCACGTGTACTAAATCAAAATGTTTTATTCCTAAAGAAAATCATATATCTGAGTAATGTTTCTACATGTCTTTATTTCTACATGAATTAAATGTATTAACATATAGTTTTTTCTTTAATAATTATGCGTAGCAAAAAATACAAGTGGACAAAAACATACAAGTGAGGTGGCCTTGGGTAAAAGTAGCATTTGGGTGGTCTTTTGCGATAGTGGTAAAGTAGGTTACATGGATAACAATTGCAAAAACAATGTGATAGTTGTTGACCTTGTGTTTGTGGTAATGATATGTAATTAGGTCACACATTACGCTTTTTTGACCTTGGTACGGTGGGGACCTTGGTTTTGTGGCAACCTTGGAAATGTGGGACCTTGGAAATGTGGTGTGTTCTAGAAGTTTCCAATCTTACCTACTCAGCGGTGGTCAGTCCTCAGATACCAAATTCGGCTCTACCCAAGATATATTACACACAATAATAATAGTGCTAGTTCTTTTAATAATTTTGTGGATGGTATGGACAAAATGCAAGAAAGTTATAGCTGGGACGATACGGGAAGAAGTCGCAAGAAGCAATTCCAGGTTAGATGCAGTTTAGAAGAAAGAGTTCATTCACAACTTTGAATCAACCCTGACGACGCAACAGTATGATCAACAAGTGCGGTGCATAGACAACGCAAGGAACATGAGTAAGTGACAGTGTTTAATTTTAAGATAATAATTGTATAGGCTAGATAATTTAAGGAAAATTTTTTTTATGTCAATCACTTGGGATCAATATTTGCAAGACATTATAAGCATAAAAGACCAAATTATTAAGCAGTCAAAGCGGGCTATAAAAAAAGAAATATCCAAAAGTGGAAAAATTAGAAAAGAAATAGGCGAACAGTTAGTACAATTATTTAATCATTTTACTAAAAGCGTACGAAGTCAAATTGAAAAGTTAAAAGATAATCAAAGGGTGGTAGTTAAAGAATTATTCTGGATCATTAGAGATACAGTAATAAGGTCATTTCAAGCGTTACAAATAAATTATAAAATCCCTAATAGCTGCGTTAAACCAATCAATCCATTAGTACTCGAAGAAGACATTAATTATAGTGACGAGGGTTCAACTATTGAAAACATGACTTTAACAAACGCTGAATTTTTTAACTTAGCTAGTAGGATTCTCCCGCAGGAATTTGACGGAAATCTGACAAAACTACGCGCATTCTGAAGCCTGTATGACACGATACTAAATTTACGCAAAAAATTTACTAGTAAATTTTTTCATAATTTTTTTTTACGTTGCAAACAGAAAATTATCTGAGAAATTTATTTAAAAATTTTTGAGTAAATTATTTAGAACTTGTTCTAAAATTCCTCTTACAAAAGTGCGCGTAAATGTGCGCATATCAACTTAACATTACTATTTACTCATCATTCATTTTAACATGATAAACGACCATACCCTCTCCATAACCTTAAATTGTTTATTGTGCATTAAAATAACGTGTTCACAAAAAATGTCGTGGTCTAGGGAGCAAGTTTCGCTCTTAATTGACGAATATAAAAAATATCCATGTTTATATGCCGTTCAGTCCAAAGATTATAAAAATAAACATTGTAGAACAAAGGCTCTAGAAGCTATTCAGCGGACAATCATTCTTTTGAAGCCGGAAGTTACCTGCAATGATATTAAAAACAAATTTCAAGGCCGCAAAACAAATTTCCTCACGGAGTGCAAGGAATATGAAAAATCATTAAAAAGTGGTGCAGGAGAGGATGATGTAACTAATGATTCAATTCATTTGCTGTTCTTTGTAAAAAAAAAAAATGTTTAAGATTTACCATCCAACAATATGGTACTACGATGAGATGTATTTCATTCGAGAGCATTGTATCCCTCGGCAGAGTACTGACAGCATAAATGTTATTGTTCATCTTCGGTATCAAGTCCCTTGTCATACCATGAGAGCCATTCCAATTACGTGGTGCACATAGACGATTTTGGAAACAATGTGCAGAATGACGCGCAAGTAATGCTAAATTCGTATTAACGCTTAGCGAACGAATGTCATTATATTCATATTATACATGTTTTTTTGTTCTGTAATTTTTTTTTAAATACATCTGCTGACGATAGTTTTGAAAAATTAGATTGTTCGCCAAGGATTAAAATAAACAATTTCAGCCTTGTTCATAACTTTTCCTAAAATGTATTTTTACAGAGAAACGATGACGTCATCGAGGCAGTTGAATACGAAGTGCAAACGGATTTCAGTTTAAAAAGAGTATCTGCTGCATTACCGTCACCAAGTCGAGAACCTAAAACTCCAAGCACAAGTAAAAGAATACGAACTGACCCCCCAACAAAAGTAATGGAGCAGGATGCTAACGCGATAACAAACATGTCCGCAGTATTACAAGAAAGAAATAAAAAACTAGGGTCAGAAGACCATTTAACCATATTCGGAAAGTTTGTAGCATCTAAGTTGCAACTGATGTGCCCCGATATTGCTGACGAAATTCAAGAAAACATTGCAACATTATTATTTAAAGGCATTAAAGAAACAAAAAAAAACAAACTAGTTAAGATACATTTTTTATTAAAATTCGATTGTAATTTGTATTAAACGTAGGTAAATAACATTTTCAATTACATATTATTTCTTGATACATGTGTTTCTTGTCAGTCTCTTGCACCACTTGTATTAAAAACTCCTTAAATTCGTCGCGAATTTGTCGAGCATCAACAGCATTCCTATTACCACCTTGTGCAGAAACTTGGTCCTTATTATTTATGTGACTATCGTCAAGTTTTACATCACAATATTGCATTTTATTGTTTGAAATTAAAAAATTATGTAGTAGTACACAGCATAACGTTATCAATTCTACTTTTTCTGGTGAGAGATTTATAACATTCAGAAGCACACGAAATCGATTCGCTAATATTCCGAATGCATTTTCGACTATACTTCTGCCCTCGACAGCCTATAATTAAATATCCTGTGATCATGACTCAACCCTCTTTCTGGATATGGTTTCATGATTCGTGTTGTCATCATCAGCTACAACTACATAAGGAACTTTTTTATGGCGTCCAGGTAGAGGTATTGAATCAAGAAAATTTAACCTGTTGTCAGTGAAAGCCTGCCATAACAAACTTTGTCGTAACACTCCACCATCACTAATTCTACCATTGACACCTACATTTACGTAGGTAAATTTATATTCAGCGTCCACCAAACCTAATAACACTATACTGAAATCGCCTTTGTAATTGTAGTAATATGAACCCGATGAACGGGGTGCTCTAAATTTAATATGCCGGCCGTCAACAGCTCCGAGGCAGTTAGGGAAATCCCATAACTTATAAAACAAATTTGCCACGTTGCTCCATTCTTTTTCAGTACTTGACACCTATTAAATAAAAAATTAATTTGTAAACATACCCCAAGGCAATACTACAAAACTTACAACTAGGTACATATTTTTAAAATTTTTATAAATTGCATTGCAAACCTCTGGAATAAATCTGGATATCGTGCTTTCATGTATACGAGTTGCATACATCAACGATCTAAAACACTCGCCAGTTGCTAAAAAACGAAGTGTAACTTGCAATCTGAAAAGATACATAGGTGAACAATTTGTATTCAAATATAATTTGGGAAAAATTTGTTACCTACTTTGTGCCGAGATACTTTCACGCATACATGTATCACTGCGGGTTATGTCTTTTTTAACTGCACTAAACAACGTTTTAAATAAATCGCTATCTAAACGTAAAAAATTGGCGTATGACGATGGATCTTCCGTTAAAAGTTCATTGTTCAATAAACCTAGCACGCCTCTGTTTTCTTCCCTGCGTTGTAACCATTTTCTGGCCCACAATTTTCTTGATTTTTTTCTTTTCTGTACTAATACCATGCGTAACAATGTAGTACATGCAGCTGCGGCCAAATACATTTCGTCCTCACTACTATCTGACATTGTTAATTAAAAATACAGGTTATAAAAAAACAAACAACCATCAAACGAATTCTAGTTCTAGCTTAATTCAGGGTGACAAACATTATAGCGTCAAATAATACCAAACAAAATGCGTTAATACGCAAGCACAATAAATGAATTTCACAATAAAAATGAGATACGTTGCAAACAGACTAATGGCATTTTTTCCGAAAATTTATTACAAAATTTATGCAAATATTTACCAGAAAATTTTTGCGTAAATTTAGTATCGTGTCATACAGACTTTAGACGCACTTATATTATTAAATGAAAATTCAGCGGATCATGAAAATAATGCCGTAGCTTACGTTAAAACACGCTTAATAGGTAAAGCACGCGATTTGTAAAATAATACATATGAATATTTGTTTAATTAGCCAACCATTCTATCTTGCCACGGTACAGCGCCTTCTCCAGAAAAGTAATCTGTATACTTAACACGCAATTATTCCTAAATTTGTGATTGATGGCAGCGATTCAACTTCAGAATGCCATAAACCATTCAGAATATGCCCTGTATCAATATCTTCTCTGTCAACAGTATCTTTAGGAATATATACTCCCGGACAGGTTGTTCTAAGCCAATTATGCAATGAGCAAGAAGCTTTTACTACCAGATCTATTGTACTTAGTTTTAAATTAATCACATTATGAAAAATGCGGAATCTTGAACTTAAGATACTGAATGCATTTTCTACAACTCGCGTGGCGCGTGATAACCGGTAGTTAAATATTCTTTGTTTCCTAGTTAGTGATCCAGTGTAAGGTTTGAGGAGATTTGTTCTTAATGGAAATGCATCATCACCAATAATTATTGAACGTTCCGGAAAATTTAGTGATCCATCCATCATAGCAGTATTCAACTGTGAATGTCTAAATATAGTGCTGTCACTAGACCTACCTTGCATCGACTAATTCAAAAAGGACTATGCTATAAGTCCCCTTGTAATTGTAAAATTCGGATGTGCTATTCGGCGGAGACTGTATCTGGACGTGTTTGCCATCTATCGCACCGCAGCAATGAGGAAAATTCCATTGGATCGAAAATTGTCTTTTAATATATTCCCATTCTTCTTTCGTTTTTGGAACTTTATTAAATAAAATAAACTGTGAAAACCATAATTTGTCAAACACCTGTTTTAAAATAGTGTTTAACTAATATTAAATTTTATATATACAGGGTGTTTCAACTCAAATCGGCACCATTGCTATCTCGGTTATTATTGGAGCTACGAAGTCGTTTAAATTTGCAAACTAGTAGAATTTTTTCCGCTGATTACGATAGTGAAAACAAAAAAATGTCAATTTTGACGTTTCCGAGATATGTCAAAAAATTTTTTAATGGGAATCCGGTAGCTCCTTCGTAGCTCCAATAATAACCGAGTTGGCAATAGTGCCGACTTGAGTTGAAACACCCTGTATATATGTATATGTATAGTCAATTGCAAAATTAAAGAGACACTTTTTGAAACACCCCTTATTTATTTTACCTGGACTTTGTCAGCCCATTTGAACGATCACGATAGTGTTTCAAAAAGGGTGTCCCCTTAATTTTGCAATTCACTGTACATGTAGATAAATTATGTGCGTAATATTATTGCTTATATAAGCACTACAAACAAAAATGTTTTAGGATGAACTTGATATCCAAGAAAGTTCAAACGATGTGGAAGACCAAGATAATAGTGATATTGACCAATCAGAGACCCTGAAAGTGAAACCAAAAATAGAAACTTCATCAAAAAACGACAATGATGTTGTATTCCAAACACCGAAACGAAAGAGGTGTGTTAGTAAAACTCCTGATTCCGGAATTCATTCAGCAATTACTGCTCTCAAAGATATTGTAGAAAAAAATTAGGGAAATACTGACGATGAATACGATATATTTGGTAAACACATTGCTGCTCAACTCAGACAACTTCCAATCCAAAATTTTATAATTTTGCAAGGAGAAATCCAACAACTTATTACTAGAGAAAGATTAAATTGTTGTTCTTCAATCAATCAAAATTTTAATATGCAGAAACAGCAGGATCAGCCAAATAATATAACATTGTACAATCTACAGAGTCGACCGTCAACATCATCCTCCAACTACTCCCCAACTTCTGATATCCTTCAACAGGCATTCTCTGATATAGACTATATTTAAAGCTTCCTTTAAAACATTATCACTAGATTGTAATGATATTTTTCTAATAAATAAGTTTATGCATATTAAAGTTTATTTTTCTTACCTTTATGTAGTCGGCGAGGGCTTCATAAATTGCCAAAAGGACCTCTGGTAAAAAAGCTGAAATTGTGCACCTCGGCACTCTGTATAAATATTGCAGTGATGCCAAGCTATCTCCACTAGCTAGGTATCGTAATGTTACTTCCAATTTTATTCTGGGAGAAATAGCAGCCATCATCCATGTATCTGATTTTGTCACTTTTGGACCAATAAGATTTAACAATTTCTCAAACGTTATTGGGGATAATCTCATAAAATTTTTATAGGATCCAACATCTTCAATTGCTATCTCTTTTAACAGTTGAGCAGAAGCTCCTAAAGCATTCCGACGATTAATCCAGCTCCTTACCCATACACGTTTCTTCTTTTTATTCTTTTGTTCCTCAAGAATTTTCAAATTTTCCACAATACCAGAGACAATAACTTTCACAGCAGCACGCACTATCGTATTTGGAGCCATTTTGAATTTCACTAACAAAGCAAGTAAACTATCCAATGTGTATACAAAACATACAAAGCAAGTTTACTGGCGGCAAGTACTTTCCGCCACTAAACTTGCCATGTGTAAATGAGCCTTTATGGTCACAAGCCGTGATTTCGAATGTCGACCAGTCAGTACCGTTTCACTTGTTCTGCGATGCGTGCACCCACACAGTGAACAGTTTACAGTACTTACGTTATTATATATAATATTCGCTGCCTATTTTATCATGTCGGTGGTTCAAATATTAGAAGAACTAAAAAACAATAACGGTTTAAATTCCGATAAACGTCTAGTGTTTAAAGCAAAAGGTCGCCCTCAACCAAAGCTACAAATTAAACAGTCAAGTAGAGATAAAAGCAGAGAAGTGAATCGTTACTTCCGTGAAAATATGTACGATTTGTGCGAGTGGATTTGCGGATGTGAAATTACAAATGCGTTCTATTGTTACGTATGTTTATTATTTTCAAATTCTAGTGACTCCTGGTGTAGTAATGGTATAACAGACTTGAAACATTTGAAAGATAAAATTAAAAAACATTCTCTGTCGGCAGATCACATGAAAAGTTCTATGAATTACGGTACCTTCGGTCGTGTTGATATTCGATCACAATTGGATAGTGCATACAGAAAATGTATAAAAGACTATAATGAAAATGTAGCAAAAAATCGATATTTCTTAGGTAAACTTATCGATTGCGTTAAATTTTGTGGTGCATTTGAGTTGGCATTGCAAGGGCACGATGAGACACAGTCATCTGAGAATCCAGGTGTGTTTCGAGGACTGATCAACTTCGTATCAGAGTTGGACTCTATATTTAAAGAATATATGGAGAAAATACCATTTTAAGGGCACCTCTAACATCGTGCAAAATGATTTGCTAGAGTCAATGTTATCAGTTGCTCAAAACAAAATTAAATTAGAAATTAAACTAGCTAACTTTGTTGCAGTACAAGTAGATGAAACTACCGATAGTTCTAATAAAACGCAAATGGTCTTTATCATACGTTACATTTTAAATGGAATTATTCACGAAAGGTTTCTGAAATTCATTAAACCGACAGGCACTACTGCAGGGATACTAACAAATGTAATACTTGAAGAATTAGAAAATTTGGATATTAGTAAATCCCCCGAAAAATTAATTGCTCAAAGCTACGATGGAGCCTCTACTATGAGTGGAAAATTAGGTGGTGTTCAAACCAAAATGAGAGAAAAATATACGACGGCGATTTTCATTCATTGTTACGCCCATCAGTTGAATTTAATTTTACAAAAAGCAGCGAGTCAGGATAAAAGTGTAAAAATTTTTTTTGCTAATTTGCAAGGGTTTTCAACGTTTTTCAGCAGATCACCGAAACGCACATCAGTTATAGATGAATTTGTGAAAGTTCGTCTACCTAGAGCTGCACCTACAAGATGGAATTTCACCACCCGTTGTGTAGAGACTGTATTTTTACATCAAGCCGACATTCTAGCTTGTTTAGAGAAAATTATCGACTCTGAGGAAGATTCTAAAACCCTAAATCAAGCTATTGGGTTAAAAACATTTCTAAAAAGCGAATATTTTTTATACTGGTTGAATTTTTTCCTCTGATAATGCCAAATAGTGAAATTCTGTTTAGCCAGCTTCAAAAACGTTCTACTGATGTCATAAGGGTTAAAAACAACGTAGCATCTTTCAAGGCGTCTATAAAAAAAGTGAGAAATGATATTGCAAACAATTCAAACAGCTTGTTTTCGCAAATTCCTTCATTCTCCTGTGCCAAAAGATCCAGAAATGAGACTCCAAACGTCGTATGCCTCTAGAGGTCTGTGACATAATAATTTCTGAAATTGACGAACGATTCAGTTTTAGTGACCACTTAATAATTGCACAATTATTCTACAGCGATATGTTTGAAGAGTATCAGAAGAGTTTTCCGAACCATATTTTAAAATTAGTTAAAAAAGACTTTCCCGTCATCAATCATTTAAAATTGAAAACTTAATTAGAAGTCATTTATGAGCGAAATGATTTTCATATTTCTGACGGAGAGGTTTCTACCTCCGGGCTACTCACAGCGAATCCGTTGCCATACTTTGACTATCCTCCCTCCAGTGGCGGCATATATTCATTGGAAGCGTAGATAATAATTAGAGATGGAAAGTTTCCATATACTCGTATAAATGCTATAAAGTAGTTCCTTTTGGTTTGACGTTGCGCATATCGACTTTCAATCAGTTTCAAAGTTAAAAAAAACTACATTCGGTTTATGAACATTTTTCGTCATAAATATCTTGAGGTTCAAGAAAGTTCAATGACTTGGAATTTCAAAAAAATATCTGCAGTGTTTACACGAATACCCCGCAGCCACATTAACATACAGTCAAGACAAGTGCCCTGCCGATACAAATAGTCACGAACCGCCACACTGGTCGACAGTTACTAATACCCCGAACGTTTTTTACACAAACCGGAACACCAATTACTGTAGGACAAATAACTCAAATCGTGGACATTGGCCGTTAAACAGGTGGAATAACAACCGAGGCAGAAACAATAATTACCAACTTCATATTAGATCATCACATACGCACAAAGTCGTGGGCGAAATTTGAGATTTAACAATTATTTTAGAAATAATAGGCATAACGACCGAAATTTCACGCGAACCGTAAGACCATTAGCATTAAAGTCGGGAAACGAGCAGCCCCAACAGGCAGGGATGGATGGGACAGGTAGAAGCGGCCCTGGTAAATCAACTTAAACGGCCCCTCACTACCCCCCCTCTCTTAGGCATAATCAAAAAAAGTCCTAAATTAAGTGTTTTTTTTATGTTTCCAAATAGAACACAAGTTTAATATCCGGCTCCATGAACGCATTTTAAATATAAGCCAGTCTTAATTCATTATTAAATAACAATGGTTACGTAACAAGTTAAAAAAAACTAATAAAGGAGAGCTTTGGATAATAATGAACTGGACTTTCCCAATACATTAATCATTTCTTGATTGTCACAACTTCATTTAAAAGACCCTTTTCGATATTCATAATCATGAAAGATTCGAGTCTGTTGTCCGATAATAGGTTTCGCAATCTAGGCTTAATGTATTTTAAAATAGAAAACGATCTTTCACATGTGACCTGAGTAATAGGCAGGGTCAAAAGATATTGGTATGCAGTGGCCAATGCAGGATATGCTCCTTTAAATAAGTTATATTTTAAAATTGCTTCGTAACAGCATATCACACAATTCTGGCAACGTTTTAGATTTCCACACTTTCTTGTTTCGATTTCTTCCTGCATCTCATTCTGATCGATGTCTTCTTCTAAGTTATAATCAGTATTATACGATTCTTCGATTGATAGTTTCAGTATTTTCCAGTTAGAAGCAAAATTAAGTGTTTCATGTTTTAGTTGCTCTGAAGTTGCTGAAGAATTCCATTTCTGTAACTTTTCTGCTAAAGTGTCCATGCAGTTGGTCGGAAGAGCTTTATTGGAATTGATTTCATCAAACGACATAGGGTCAAGTACTGACAAATCTCTACATAATTCCATGTTTTTGCCAAATCTTCTCTCCATAGATTCTGTCACACTATCCATCAGCACATTGTAAAATGATATTCTAAATCGGTCCTCTTCTCTTTGCGGTTGTTCATCGTTACTTCTTTCGTCACAGAATTTTTTTTTCGCCTATTCCGAATCTCAGGGAAACCTTCTTCAATTTCACCATCAAGATCGTCCCTAAGAGCCATTTTGTCTTTGGCCCGCGATATGAATGTCTTGGTAGCATCTTCGATAGAATTCATATCTCTTTGTATTAAACGACGTTTTGCAAGCGCAGTCTTCACCATAGAATTGCATTTCAAGAGATCCATACCTTCAGTCTGCATATACTTTGAAAGGAGGCCAGTTATGCTAAACATTTTAGAAAAAAACGTGAGCCATTATAATGATTTCATATTTAAACAATGCCGTTTTAAACTGGCTCGCAGCGACTCTGACATTTTTGTGTTGTTTTCGATATATTGAAACGATTCTATTACATCGACATACAATGCTCCTTCTGGTTCACCGAAGAGTCCAAAAACCTTGTTTATAGCTGCTTCTTTTGCCCACCAACGCGTTTCGCCAATAGTTTGCAGCTTTTTCTTAGTCGGGTCTGTAGAAGTTGAATTCCAAACGTCCATCCTCTTATACGACTCTTTGAAAAATACTGCAATCGAATTTAATAGCGAAAAAACGAAGCAGCTTTAATATGTGCCTTCATAACATCACAGAGCACAAGATTTAAAATATGGGCATAACACCAGATGTAAACATGATCGGGATTAGCATTTTTCATTTTAGCAGAAAACCCATTGTATTCACCTTGCATATTGCTTGCTCCGTCAGTAGAATCTGCTATGCAATTTTCTGGATTCAGATCATTTTTTTGCAGAACGTCAGGAAACATCTTGTAGAAACCCTCTCCGGTAGAGTCGTGACATAGGACAACCGAAAAAAGCTTTTCGTTTTATCTTGCCGTTGTATACGTACCTAAAATTTTTTTTGTATAAAAATTAAAAAGCAAAATAAAGGGATGTTACCGTAGTACTATGGAGCATTGATCTGTGACTGAAATATCCTGCTTGGTGTCGATTTCAACTGAATACATTTGGGCTTCTTAAATTTGATGGCTTATTTTTTTTTTTCATTATATCAGTTATTATAGAAATTATTGTATTCACAGTTGTTTTTGAAATAAAAGTTAAAAAATTGCCAGTACGCTGTTTATTGCTTTTGTCATGTTCCTTTTGACTTTTTTGAATGATCACATCTAAATGCTTTTTCAAGATTACGTCGAATTTAGACAAAAGCAATATCGTTGCTAAGAAATTTCCATGATCGAGATTTTCATTTTGCAACATATATGCAGCTTCGTTTACTGATCGATAAGCTAAGCCTCTTTTACCGATGAATTTCATAACATTTATTATAACATCCAAAACATGTCTGTTGTTTGCAACTTGTTTGTTCCTCATATTCAGTTGTTCGCTGAATAGTAACTTGTCTATGGACTTATTCTTCGTAAACATGAAATATGCCTTGCAACACTCATCATGATTTGCCCATTTTTCTTCATGTTCTTCGATTCGTTGATATACATGTCTCCAGTCAGACATGCCTTCAATGAAAACGCTTCGTTCATTATTTGCCGAAAATGCCATACAAACTGTGCAGAATAAGGCTTGTTTGGTGGAGCTATAAGTCAACCATTTCCGAGGAGTTCCATTTGGACGCTTAAATGCCTTCTCTACTTTAAAGTGAATGTTAACGAACGATGGTAACAGCGGAACGCGCGGATGGTACTAAAAAAAATACCCAGTTCACTTTCATTTGGCCTCTAAAAATCAAACTATCATCAATAACTTGCTCATTGATAGTCGAATTATTGGCTTCGTCGCTTATTTGCTTTTCACTCGTTTCTGTCGTAGTTGAGAGATTCACAGGCTCTTGTTCTTGGGAACTTTTCTCCGACACATTTGCTTCAATTCTGATCAAGACCGAACGCGAAGCGTCTTGTAAGGAACTAGCACTATCCTGTGGGCTCTCGGAGAAGTTTCCGTCCGCGGCATTCGAAGTGGAGGCTATAGCATCATCAGCAATATGAGAAAACAATGTTTTCAAAGATTTACAAGATTTTCCTTGTTCGATTAGTTTGCGTTTTCTTTTCGCTCTATTTTTTTCAGCTCCTCCTTTCTGTTTGCCTTGGCCTGGTTGGGAACCAAGTTTGTGGTTATACAAAGAAAAAAATTTAGTTAAATTAATTTAAAAAAAACTTTAACATTTTTTACAGATTAAATACAAACAATGCATTAACAAGGAGTTAAATTAACAATTCATGAATGCTAAAATAAGAATTGTAATTTAACTGTTGGAAAATGTTAAACGGAACAATTTTGTGTTAGCTAAAATAAAGTATACATCAAATAAATCTAACAGGATTGATAAAAGAAGCTTTTTAAATGTTGAATTACTAATTCAATGAATAAGTAACTTTAAAGCAACATTTTTCATTGCATATTTTAATATTACTTAGCTGGAATTAGGCCAGCCGCTGACATGCAATTTTTGATTGCGCAACGGTTTGATTGCAAGTGGAAGTGATTGCAAATGCGACTGACAAGCTTTGATATTCAAACTCAGCAACTGTTTAATTGCATGTCAGCGCGTTGCCATTTAAACACATGGCACTCAAATCTTGCAACCAAACCGTTGCGCAACTAAAAATTGCATGTCAGCGGCCGGCCTTACTGTTTAAAACAACAATATCCATTTTGTAATATATGCATTTGTTTTTAACATTTTTAAGATAGTTGAATTAATAACTTAATTTCCCTCAGTGTACCTGTATTTCTGGTATCGTCCTCGTCGTTTTTTTCCATTGTATTTGCAGGCACTATACACTTATCACTTAATATACGAACTTCTCACACTATGATATGGACAAGGACTTGAATTTGGTGCACAAAACTTACTTTATTATGAAAGCGAATAAAGCGACTCATGACTACTTGTGTGTCTGCGTCCGATTCATGACCGATTCGTTGAAATTCAAATTTCCACCAATGAGCGAAAAGCGCTCCCCAACTGGAGTCGGCTGAACGTAAACATTGTTATCGCTGTTTACATTAAGCATATTATTTATGACTTTAGTCAAAACAAATTTGGTATACATATATGTACGTTCTCTTGAACACCCTGTTCCAATTTAATTGGCACTGGCGTTTCATATAATAATAAATTATAGTTAAATTGTTGTAAAAATGTGTTATTATGTGCGTTATTATTATGCTATATTAGTGGCAATCTAATTTAAACAGGGTATAGCAGTCGGTACAGGGGCCCTATTTTCTTTAATTAGTAATATGGACGGCCCTGACAAACCTAAATCGTACCGGCCAACAAGGCATTTGCCCTGTTGCCCGCCGGGTCCATCCATCCCTGCCAACAGGGACAACTGGGGGACGCTGCGTAAATATTTTTAATTGCCAATTATCTTTCACTAATTTCGTAACACTTTCAACAAAAATGACAGGTTCACAATGTACATTTCTGTTAGATACAGGAGCGGATATTTCAATTTTTAAATGCACAAAAATTAATAACAATCAAATAATTAACACCTCTAATGTTAGCAATATCAAAGGCGTTACTGAACCAACAGATGCAATTTTAGGTAGAGACTTCATTTCTAAATACAAATGCACATTAAATTATTCAAACTGGACTATGACAATGAAAATACTACATAATCAATATGTTGTTGTCCCCATTTATAGTAATCCAGAGGCAAATAATGTAATGATAGTGCCAGCACGTTCTGAAGTTATACGATATTACCAAAAATTCGAAGAGCTGAAAGAAGACGCTGTAGTGGTAAACAAAGAATTATATCCAGGAGTTTTTGTATCACGTACAATTGTATCAAGTACTTGTCCTCTTGTAAAAATTATTAACACAAATTCCGATACAATCACATTAAGAAATATTCACAATGATATACTCAGTCTAGATGAATTCCATGTATATCATATTACCAACGATCAAGACGATACGTTAAATAAATTAGCTAAACAATTAAAACATAGACACGGTTCCAATTCTCGTTAAAGATAAAGTAGTTAAAATTTGTCAAAAATTTGCATATATTTTCGCATTAAAATCGGATAAAATATCAATCAACAATTTCTATAAACATAAATTAAAATTAGTAGATAAGAAACCGGTGTACATAAAAAATTATCGAAATCCACATTCGCATAAACAGGAAATAAATCAACAAATAAATAAAATGCTAGATCATGAAACAATAGAACCCTCTAGGTCTCAGTACAACAGTCCGATCTTACTAGTTCCCAAAAAATCAGAAAATGGAATTAAAAAATGGCGTTTGGTAATCGACTACAGACAACTAAATAATAAATTAGTCGCCGACAAATTTCCATTACCTCGTATAGACGACATTTTAGATCAGTTAGGTCGAGCCAAATGGTTCTCTGTAATTGACTTAATATCACGTTTTCATCAAATACCGCTGGAAGAAAATTTACACGATATGACGTCTTTTAGTGTAGACGCTGGATCCTTCCAATTTACTAGATTACCCTTCGGACTTTCAGTGAGTCCCAATAGTTTTCTAAGAATGATGACAATTGGATTTGCAGGAATCACTCCTGAAAAAGCATTTTTATATATGGATGATTTAATCGTTATTGGTTGCTCTGAAAAACATCATTTATCAAATTTACAGAAAGTATTTAAAACGTGTAGAAAATTGAATTTAAAATTATATCCGGAAAAATGTAAATTTTTCAGAAACGAAGTTACGTATTTAGGTCACAAAATTACAGATCAAGGGATTCTCCCAGATGATTCAAAATTTCAAATTATTAAACAGTATCCAATCCCGAAAAGCCCGGAGGAAGTAAAAAGACTAGTTGCATTTACAAATTATTTCCGTAGATTTATACCACAATTCGCAAAAATAACATTCCCATTAAACAAATTAACGAGTAAACACGCAGAATTTATATGGACAGAAGAATGCCAAAATTCTTTCAATTTACTTAAAAATTCCTTATTATCCCCTCCAATTCTTCAGTATCCAGATTTTTCTAAACCATTTATAATTACAACAGACGCTTCACAAATTGCTTGCGGGGCTGTTCTCTATTTTAACGGACACGAACTTCCAATAGCATGCGCTTCACGCTCATTCACAAAAATCGAAATTAATAAAGCCATCATTTTAACAGAACTACTCGCAATACATTGGGCAATCAAATATTTTCGTTGCTACATTTATGGAACAAAATTTCTCATTAAAATTGATCATCGTCCTTTAATTTATTTATTTTCAATGAAAGACCCAACTTCTAAATTAACGAGAGTTCGTCTTGAACTTGAAGAGTACAATTTCGAAATCCAATATGTTAAAGGTCAAGACAATGTTTGCGCTGACGCATTGTCTAGGATTAGCATAGACGATTAAAAAAATATGCACAACAATGCGACACAAATACTAGCTATAACTAGGTCAAATGCAAAACCAAACACAACTACTTCAACGAATCAACTAACGCAAAGTAAAGGTAATTCGAATAAAAACAATAAAAATGACGTTTATATAGAACCTAAAGTTTACGAAGTTATAGACAATTCCGAGACAATTAAATTGCCATTATTAAACTTCGAAGTTAACGCTGCATCATTAAGCATGACAATCATGAGTAAAAGAAAATTATGTGCACAAAACGAAATCTCAATTACTAACGATAATAATTCTGCACTAGAACAATTATTATTTAAGTTAGACAGTATGGCTGGTGATTGTAAATTTCAAAAAGTTAAAATAAACCTAGGTGATAATATATTTACAAAATACTCTATTAATACATTTAAGGATGTAGGAGAAAAGTGACTTAGAAAAACAACTATCGTTTTATGTAATAAAAGAAAACTTATAACAAATAAAAATGAGAAATTAAAACTTATAGAACAATTTCACGATAATCCACTACTAGGAGGTCATTGCGGTGAAAAAGGGTTACTGAAAAAACTACGTGTCAGGACATTTGCGACCCTAGACTGTAGACATTTGCGACACCGTTGAAAATCAAGACATTTGCGACACTAAATTTACTGCCGAGACATTTGCGACCATCATTAATATAGTGTATAATTAAGAAATAAGTATGTACATATTAAAGTCGTTAAGTGATTAAAATAAATTTCAAGTACCTGTCTCATTAACATCACCTAAGTGGTGGTGGTCTCATAAATGTTTATTTTAAAGTCCATTAAGGAAGGAGAGTGATTTTCCCTAATTAACCCTTTTAAAATCCCGATGGTAAGTAAATGTTATCAGTAAAGCCAGAATAGTTAGGCAAAATGCCTTTTTTTATAAAGGGAAAAACTTAAGGCAGGCCCTATTTAAAATCCATTTTAGAGTATGCACTTTCCAAAAATGCAAACTTTATTTTGCCTTTTTTGGGTTTTTTTAAGTTTTTTTGCCTTTTTTAACTAGTTTTTTGATATTTTTGCCTATTTAGTACATTTCTGTCAAATTTTTTTGTAATTTCTTTGTAATGGAAGTATTTCTTAATTTTTGAATTTTATATACATTTTTCTGGGAAATTCTAAGAACGTATATATGTATTGTTTGAAAGGGAAAGGAATTTGGTATACAAACTGAAGACAAAAGTTTCTCTTTAATATTTAAGCCTCTCATAATAGTAGAAGTGGGACACCATCCCCACCCCTCCTTTTTTACGTCACAAGCCCCGCCCCTTTCACTTTTTTATATGCCCACGTGGGGGGCCGGATTTTCCACCCTTATTTTTACACGCTTACGTGTGAGACCGGATTTTCCACCCTTATTTTTACACGCTTACGTGTGAGACCGGATTTTCCACCCTTATTTTTTATATACTCTCGTGTAGGACGCATTTTTTCACCCCTATTTTTTGCAAATCCACGTGTGAGACCGGATTTTCCACCCTTATTTTTACACGCTTACGTGTGAGACCGTATTTTCCACCCTTATTTTTACACGCTGACGTGTGAGACCGGATTTTCCACCCTTATTTTTACACGCTTACGTGTGAGACCGGATTTTCCACCCTTATTTTTTATATACTCTCGTGTAGGACGCATTTTTTCACCCCTATTTTTTGCACATCCACGTGTGAGACCGTATTTTCCACCCTTATTTTTTATATATCCTCGTGTGAGACCGTATTTTCCACCCTTAATTTTTACATATACCTACGTGTGAGACCGTATTTTCAACCTTATTTTTATTAGCACACGTGGGGATTAAACCTTATGGTTGTATTAAGGACCTTTTGACACTTAGGACTTTTGCTAACGCGAGGACAGGGGTGGGGGCTGGTCTTGGCTTAGGGCGGGGGCTGGAGCTTAGGGGTGGTCTAAGGATAAGTCTTAGAGTTTGGCCTTGGTGGTAGAGCTAGGGATAAGTCTTAGAGTTTGGTCTTGGTGGTGGTGCTAGGGTTGGAGTCAGGCCTTGGTGGTGGAGCTAGGGTTTAGAACTGTATTTAGGGGTGGGGCTGTATGTAGAGGTGAGGATAAGTCTTAGGGTTATTTCTGATGGTATTAAGGTCCTTCTGATTGTAACCCTGGAGACTGCACACGCATACAAAAACTGCGTAATTAATAAGATATTATTATTTAGTCTATTGCTTTAAAAGGGTTAATTGCTATTGGAGAAAACGTTTCTAATAAGGAGATGAGATAGCATCTGTGTTAAGGATTGATCTTGCGTGGGGGAATTTGAATGACAGTAAAATTTAATTATAGAACACTTATTTTTATTATCATAATTAAAAAAACCCTCAGTGAGCTATAGAAAAATTACTGCCATTCGGGTGTAATGAAACAAAAAAAACATTTTATTAAGTTAATTACATAACAGTTTGTCTTTTCTTAAACGATTATTAAAAACATAGTTTTACCTGCATTGAAAATAATATCCATACGTCCGTTAAAAAATGTTGTATGCCTTAATATTAAAAGAAACTTAACGCTTGTGTTTTATAACTGTAATTAAAAATCTGTAAATAAATAAAGGATTAACACAACACATACCAGATCTGTAACGTTTTAAGGCACTGAGTGATGGTCACCGCTTTTGTGTTATCTGTCAACTAAAACTTTCTAGTTGTGTAAAAGCCAGCTATAATTAGAGTGTAAAATATACAACCTCATTGTCTTTATCATACTTACAGCAACATGCATTTACCTTTCTCTTAAAATAAAATTGTTTGAAAATATTCGTATACGGACACACAAATTGTTTTATAAAAACCATATTAAGAGTTTGGAATGTTTTAAAATTCCATAATATGTAATAAGAAATCACTGTTCACGTTTACTTTTAACTAATTACCGTGTAATTATATAACTTTTTAAATTTAATAGTCTAAAACCAATATAAATGGTTAATATAATTTCTAAAAAATATTATTAGAGTTGATATGCCGTTTTATTTCAAGTAATTGTTTTCAATATATATAAAATGTGTAAGTGGACCTGTATTATTTGTTGTAACCTTCTACTTACATAAATTCAACTTATACACGAATCAATAACGACCTCCACTAGTTTATAACACAATCGCTATGTAGCGTATTTTTTTATTTACACCCGTACTTCTATAAACTATTAACGCTCCATTTTAATAGGGTTATCAACTATCTGAAAAAGGTTTACTGTTAAAGTATGCGATGAAGATCGTTTAAAGCAAACCTTGTATTATTCTTATATACGAAGGATATTTCAAAAATACTAGTATAATTAACATGAAGGTTTATAAATCTACATCCAGAACAAGGAAACAGTTTTAAACACAAAGAATTTATCTGTAAGGGGCAGACAATGCTATTACATAAGACGTTTTACAAAAACGTGGTTATTCCACATTGAGAAAATTGTTAGTCATGAGAAACAAGCTGGTCTTGAAATTAGCCTTGAAGTTAGCTAGTCATAGATTTTGAAGTTTATCTTGAAATTAGCCTTGCGAGCAACTTTTATAAAAAATGTACACCTGAGTTTAAGTTGACGTATATTGGTTTATGAATATTTTTATTATTCTAAGAAAAAATGTTATTAAAAAATGTTTTCTATTAATTACCCTTTGTAGACTATATGCTTGATCTATACACGAAATTTTATTTCACAACAGCATACTCATTCTATCTTGAGAAAATTGTTAACCTTGAGAAACAAGTAGGTTTGAAACTCAAACAACCCTCTGTTACCACTCTCGTCAATGTAGATAGAGGTCCAATGCTGGTCTGGTATGTCTGCAGGGTCCGTGTTTTTTACGATAATCGCACACGGTCGAGGTACGTGTCTGGGTAGCTAATTAGAGGCACATGCAAGTCGAAAACACATTCTTCTTGTGGCTGGGGGATCGATTTCAAGGATCTCAACACTTGTGCCGCATACATCTTTCTTCAATTTTTATCTGCACTCTGTTTCGAGGCTGTAGTACTTTTTCTAATACATAAACAGAATCTTCAATACTGTGATACGTGTAGCAGCAAAACACATTAGCTAGTTAGTTTCACCTCTATATTACTTTACGTGCAAGGCTGATCTTATCATAAATAAATACATCTGTCAAAAAAAATCTAATTAAACATAACTCAGCGGTCAGGGTATAGCAAGCAGCGCTTCCAATTATAGCTCTTAGTCAACACAGTAGGGCCTACAACTACATACAATCGACTAGCACTGCTTTAGCACGAGGATCAAACGAAAAAACACGTACGCACGCACGCAAGCTCGCACGCTCGCACGCACGTACACACGTACGACGCACGCAAGTTCACACGCTCGCACGTACGCACGCACCCACGTAAGCACACACGTTCGCACGCACGCAAGTTCGCACGTACGCTCGCACGTTCGCACGCACGCAAGCTCGCACGTACGCTCGCACGCACGTACGCACGCACGCTCGCACGAACGTACGCACGCTCGCACGTCACGCTACACGTACGCGCGTTAGCACGCCCGTACTACGCATCACACACACACACACACACACACACACACACACACACACACACACACGAGAGAGCGAAAACACGCTAAAGCGAATAACGTGTAAACTTGCAAACGTGAATCAAGACGGTGGAGCACCGCTAGGAAAAAAAACAGGTTTGTTAACAAAATCGAAGGAAAGCTTAACGTTTTGAAAATATATTATTATTATTATTATTATAAACAACAATACATCATTATTATTTAATAACATGCTTTATCGGTTTCTTCTTCTTCTTGAACCGTGAGTCGTCCTCATCATCATCATGATTTTGAGTTTTGCCCTTCTCCCCCTAACTCATCGCTCTTCTTTCTCTTCTGTGAACCATCACCATCAACTTGGATGTGAGATACACCCAGCTCAACCACGTCATCGCTTTTATCATTATCTTGAACGGTTATGTTGTAATAGTTTATTAACAAGTCAGTAAAATCTCTAACGCAGCTAGTTTGGTCTTGCAAGACCAAAGGCTAGCTGCGTTCTCGTCTTAGGAGAAAATACCTCGACCATAAAGAGACGTTTAGATTTATAAACATATCCCCGGGGCTATGTTAGAGTGTGGTTAGGTCAATACTTCAGACATCCCCCGAAGATGTCCGATTCTACCCGAACATTGACGAGCACGCTTGCGCACAAGACCAAAGGCTAGCTGCGTTCTGGCGTCTTAGGAGAAAATACCTCGACCATAAAAGAGGTGTTTAGATTTATAAACAGGCCCCCAGGGGCTATGTTAGAGTGTGGTTAGGTCAATACTTCAGACATCCCCGAAGATGTCCTCTTCTACCCTAACATTGACGAGTACGCTTGCGCAACAGACCCAAGGCTAGCTGCGTTCTCGTTTCTCGTGTGTTTCGCTCTTTAAAGTGTAACTGTCATCGAGTGAGCATTACTATAATGTATTCTCCTGTTTATGAGCCAACATCAGCGGACATTAGAGCTTTTACTGACTTGTTAATAAACTATTACAACATAACCGTTCAAGATAATGATAAAAGCGATGACGTGGTTGAGCTGGGTGTATCTCACATCCAAGATGATGGTGATGGTTCACAGAAGAGAAAGAAGAGCGATGAGGTAGGGGGAAGGGCAGATCTCAAAATCATGATGATGATGATGAGGACGACTCATGGTTCAAGAAGAAGAAGAAACCGATAAAGCATGTTATTAAATAATAATGATGTATTGTTGTTTATAATAATAATAATAATAATAATAATATATATTTTCAAAACGTTAAGCTTTCCTTCGGTTTTGTTAATAAACCTGTTTTTTCTAGTGCTCCACCGTCTCATTATGTTTGTGTGTCTGTGTCTGTGTCTGTGTCTTGTCTGTGTCTGTGTCTGTGTCTGTGTCTGTGTCTGTGTCTGTGTCTGTGTCTGTGTCTGTGTCTGTGTTGTGTCTGTGTCTGTGTCTGTGTCTGTAAACTGTGTCTGTGTCTGTGTCTGTGTCTGTGTCTGTGTCTGTGTCTGTGTCTGTGTCTGTGTCTGTTGTCTGTGTCTGTGTCTGTGTCTGTGTCTGTGTCTGTGTCTGTGTCTGTGTCTGTGTCTGTGTCTGTGTCTGTGTCTGTGTCTGTGTCTGTGTCTGTGTCTGTGTCTGTTCTGTGTCTGTGTCTGTGTCTGTGTCTGTGTCTGTGTCTGTGTCTGTGTCTGTGTCTGTGTCTGTGTCTGTGTCTGTGTCTGTGTCTGTGTCTGTGTCTGTGTCTTGTGTCTGTGTCTGTGTCTGTGTCTGTGTCTGTGTCTTGTTTGTGTCTGTGTCTGTGTCTGTGTCTGTGTCTGTGTCTGTGTCTGTGTCTTGTGTCTGTGTCTGTGTCTGTGTCTGTTTGTCTGTGTCTGTGTCTGTGTCTTTGTTTTTGTCTTGTTTGTCTGTGTCTGTGTCTGTGTCTGTGTCTGTGTTGTGTCTGTGTCTGTTTGTGTCTGTGTCTGTGTCTGTTTGTGTCTTGTGTCTGTGTCTGTGTCTGTGTCTTTCTGTGTCTTGTTGTCTGTGTCTGTGTCTGTGTCTGTGTCTGTGTCTGTGTACTGTGTCTGTGTCTGTGTCTGTGTCTGTGTCTGTGTTTGTCTGTGTCTTGTTTGTCTGTGTTCTGTGTCTTGTTGTCTGTGTCTGTGTCTGTGTCTGTGTCTGTGTCTGTGTCTGTGTCTGTGTCTGTGTCTGTGTCTTGTTTGTCTGTGTCTGTGTCTGTGTTCTGTGTCTGTGTCTGTGTCTGTGTCTGTGTCTGTGTCTGTGTCTTTGTGTCTTGTCTGTGTCTGTTCTGTGTCTTTCTTGTCTGTGTCTGTGTCTGTGTCTGTGTCTGTGTCTGTGTCTGTGTTTTAATTCTGTGTCTGTGTCTGTGTCTGTGTCTGTGTCTGTGTCTGTGTCTGTGTCTGTGTCATTGTATGTGTCTGTGTCTGTGTCTGTGTCTGTGTCTGTGTCTGTGTCTGTGTCTGTGTCTGTGTCTGTGTCTGTGTCTGTGTCTGTGTCTGTGTCTGTGTCTGTGTCTGTGTCTGTGTCTGTGTCTGTGTCTGTGTCTGTGTCTGTGTCTGTGTCTGTGTCTGTGTCGTTGTTTGTGTCTGTGTCTGTGTCTGTGTCTGTGTCTGTCTGTGTCTGTGTCTGTGTCTGTGTCTGTGTCTGTGTCTGTGTCTGTGTCTGTGTCTGTGTCTGTGTCTGTGTCTGTGTCTGTGTCTGTGTCTGTGTGTCTGTGTCTGTGTCTGTGTCTGTGTCTGTGTCTGTCTGTGTCTGTGCTGTGTCTGTGTCTGTGTCTGTGTCTGTGTCTGTGTCTGTGTCTGTGTCTGTGTCTGTGTTGTGTCTGTGTCTGTGTCTGTGTTTGTCTGTGTCTGTGTCTGTGTCTGTGTCTGTGTCTGTGTCTGTGTCTTGTACTGTGTCTGTGTCTGTGTCTGTGTCTGTGTCTGTTCTGTGTCTGTGTCTGTGTCTGTGTCTGTGTCTGTGTCTGTGTCTGTGTCTGTGTCTGTGTCTGTGTCTTGTCTGTGTCTGTGTCTGTAGTCTGTGTCTGTGTCTGTGTCTGTGTCTGTGTCTGTGTCTGTGTCTGTGTCTGTGTCTGTGTCTGTGTCTGTGTCTGTGTCTGTGTCTGTGTCTTTTTGTCTGTGTCTGTGTATTGTTCTGTGTCTGTGTCTGTGTCTTTTGTCTGTGTCTGTGTCTGTGTCTGTGTCTGTGTCTGTCTGTGATCTGTGTCGTATTGTGTCTGTGTCTGTGTCTATGTCTGTGTCGTGTCTGTGTCTGTGTTGTGTCTGTGTCTGTGTCTTGTCTGTGTCTGTGTCTGTGTTGTGTCTGTGTCTGTGTCTGTGTCTGTGTCTGTGTTTGTCTGTGTCTGTGTCTGTGTCTGTGTCTGTGTCTGTGTCTGTGTCTGTGTCTGTGTCTGTGTCTGTGTCTGTGTCTGTGTCTGTGTCTGTGTCTGTGTCTGTGTCTGTGTCTGTGTCTGTGTCTGTGTCTGTGTCTGTGTCTGTGTCTGTGTCTGTGTCTGTGTCTGTGTCTGTGTCTGTGTCTGTGTCTGTCTGTGTCTGTGTCTGTGTCTGTGTCTGTGTCTGTGTCTGTGTCTGTGTCTGTGTCTGTGTCTGTGTCTGTGTCTGTGTCTGTCTCTGTGTTGTGTCTTGTGTCTGTGTCTGTGTCTGTGTCTGTGTCTGTGTCTGTGTCTGTGTCTGTGTCTGTGTCTGTGTCTGTGTCTGTGTCTGTGTCTGTGTCAGTGTCTGTGTCTGTGTCTGTGCCTGTGTCTGTGTCTGTGTTGTGTCTGTGTCTGTGTCTTGTCTTGTGTCTGTGTCTGTTTCTGTGTCTGTGTCTGTGTCTGTGTCTGTGTTGTTCTGTGTCTGTTCTTGTGTTTGTTGTTTTTATTATGTCTGTGTCTGTGTCTGTGTCTGTGTCTGTGTCTGTGTTGTGCTGTGTCTTGTCTTGTCGTTGTCTTGTGTCTGTGTCTGTGTCTGTTCGTGTTATGTGTCTGTGTCTGTGTCTGTGTCTGTGTCTGTGTCGTTGTGTCTGTGTGTCTGTGTCTGTGTTTATCTGTGTCTGTGTTTGTCTGTGTCTGTGTCTGTGTCTGTGTCTGTGTCTGTGTCTGTGTCTGTTGTCTGTGTCTGTGTCTGTTGTTCTGTGTCTGTGTCTGTGTCGTGTCTGTGTCTGTGTCGTGTCTTGTCTGTGTCTGTGTCTGTGTTGTGTCTGTGTTCTGTGTCTGTGTCTGTGTCTGTGTCTGTGTCTGTGTCTGTGTTGTGTCTGTGTCTGTGTCTGTGTCTGTGTCTGTGTCTGTGTCTGTGTCTGTGTCTGTGTCTGTCTGTGTCTGTGCTGTCTGTGTCTGTGTCTGTGTCTGTGTCTGTGTCTGTGTCTGTGTCTGTGTCTGTGTCTGTGTCTGTGTCTGTGTCTGTGTCTGTGTCTGTGTCTGTGTCTGTGTCTGTGTCTGTGTCTGTGTCTGTGTCTGTGTCTGTGTCTGTGTCTGTGTCTGTGTCTGTGTCTGTGTCTGTGTCTGTGTCTGTGTCTGTGTCTGTGTCTGTGTCTGTGTCTGTGTCTATATCTGTGTCTGTGTCTGTGTCTGTGTCTGTTTGTGTCTGTGTCTGTGTCTGTGTCTGTTTGTGTCTGTGTCTGTGTCTGTATCTGTGTCTGTGTCTGTGTCTGTGTCTGTGTCAGTTGTGTCTGTGTCTGTGTCTGTGTCTGTGTCTGTGTCTGTGTCTGTGTCTGTGTCTGTGTCTGTGTCTGTGTCTGTGTCTGTGTCTGTGTCTGTGTCTGTGTCTGTGTCTGTGTCTGTGTCTGTGTCTGTGTGTCTGTGTCTGTGTCTGTGTCTGTGTCTGTGTCAGTCTGTGTCTGTGTCTGTGTCTGTGTCTGTGTCTGTGTCTGTGTCTGTGTCTGTGTCTGTGTCTGTGTCTGTGTCTGTGTCTGTTGTGTCTGTGTCTGTGTCTGTGTCTGTCTCTGTGCCAGTGTCTGTCGTTGTCTGTGTCTGTGTCTGTGTCTGTGTCTGTGTCTGTGTCTGTGTCTGTGTCTGTGTCTGTGTCTGTGTCTGTGTCTGTGTCTGTGTCTGTGTCTGTGTCTGTGTCTGTGTCTGTGTCTGTGTCTGTGTCTGTGTCTGTGTCTGTGTCTGTGTCTGTGTCTGTGTCTGTGTCTGTGTCTGTGTCTGTGTCTGTGTCTGTGTTTGTCGTGTCTGTGTCTGTGTCTGTGTCGGTCTGGTGTCTGTGTCTGTGTCTGTGTCTGTGTCTGCTGTCTGTGTCTGTGTCTGTGTTTCGTCTGTGTCTGTGTCTGTGTCTGTGTCTGTGTCTGTGTCTGTGTCTGTGTCTGTCTGTGTCTGTGTGTCTGTGTCTGTGTCTGTGTCTTCGTGTCTGTGTCTGTGTCTGTGTCTGTGTC